>QRDG01000980.1:42990-182835 GCA_012064385.1 Puccinellia tenuiflora | reverse complement strand
ACGGCGGGATTTCCTCTCGTTGATCCTTCCAGTCCAATTTGATCTATTTGACCTCCGATTTTGGACTCGTTTGTCTCTGATTTTGCAATCCTTCCGTTCCATCCCCTCTTCAATTCTGGAACCGAACAGAGCATAGAACCGGTCCATTCCAATTCTTTTGTCCGAACCGAACACGAGTATGGAACCGTTCCATTCCGGTGGAATGGAACCGTTCCATTCCGTTCTACCTCATCCTAAAACGAACAAACCCTTAGTATCCTAGATCCGGCACTCGCACCATCTAAATAGGGACGTAAGCGTCTGTTGCCATTATAGAGTACTCCCAAAGGGACACGCGTCCTATGAGGCTGTTGTGGAACTAGAAAGTTTGAAAGTGTGGATAAATATGGTTTAATACATTTTGGATGCCATCATTGTTCACATAAGCCGATGCTTCGCGCTCTGGCAAGCCTGGGTGGCTGCCCAAGATGGAGGGATGGTAGACCCACCCCTACTATAAGGTATGAATACCAGTACAACAGGGAGAAACCCTATAACGTTATATTTAGAAGGAAGGTATAAGGAACACAAAGATCAAGTTACTCGTATACGAATTTGACCAAGGTGGCAAAATTTGCGTCCACCGGTTCATGCCCTAGTCGGGGAAGAAACCACAGTTGAGCCTTCACCAAGAGTTGCACCCGTCCTGTGACTCTGTGAGGTTACTCTCATCAAACATATGACTTCCTATTCATACAAATTTGAAAACCTAGATTTTTTTGAAATATTAAACATTTCTATGTAAATATAGCTAACCCCCAAGAGAAAACATGAAAATCAAACAAAATCTGATAGTTTAGAGAAAATTTATTGATAAATTTTTAGGAGAATGAGAACCATATAAAAATAGAATATTACGAAGATGTTTGCCGAAAATCTGAGATTTGAAAAAAAAAACTTAGAAAAGGAAAACTTGCAGTTTTACTATCTCGTCCATTAATATAAGACATTTTAAGAAGCTAAATTAGCTTCATAAAACATCTTACATCAAAAAATTGAGGGAGTACTATAGAAATCTATTCCAGGATATATATGAATAGGGCATCGCTTTTTTAATTAACAAATCTTCAATAACCTTTTAATCATATTTTCTTCTTTTTCTATTTTATTTTCATTTTTTTCTTGCGTTTACCTATTATTTTGTGATGATTATGTTTTAGGTTGCCATGTGTATGAGAAATTGATGCTACGTTCTTCTCCGAACTATTTTATTGACACGAAGGTTTAGACAATGTTGACAAGTGAGCGAGGTAAGAAATAATGTGCGATGTTGATGTTGAAGTGCCAAATGGTTTTTGTCAATAATAGAGGGCTACAAAAATGTGCATGAGTTTTGTTTTTGGGTTTGCCTATGTCTCAGTTGACTAAGAATTTCTTAAGTTTAAATCACCTAGAAAAGTGCAACTGCAGTTTAAAAAAAAAGTGTAACTCGAATGAGTTGCAATTTCTGGCAGAAAAGTGCAATTGAACATTTCTCCCAGAAAAGTGCAACTCGTGCATATTTTTTTGGTGACTGAGACATAAGAAAAATCAGGCGCCTGAAAATTTCCTAAGTCTAAATCACCTCAGAAAAAGTGCAACTGCAATTCTCACAGAAAAGTGCAACTGATGCACATTTTATAGGTAACTGAGACATAAGAAAAAATCAGGCGCCTGAAAATTAGCAAATCCGTTTGTTTTTCCTCTAGTGTTCCTTTTTGCTTACTAAAACATTGGCTATTTTTCTTTTTTGTACCTACAGTGTTACACTTCTAGTGCCAGACGGCACCTAAAGGAGGCGAAGACCCGTCGAATCTTTGACGGCGACGACGATGAAGCGCAGATGTCACCTGGCGGCGGAGGAGCAGGCCATCGACGTTATGAGGTCTCCTTTTTTCTCGTACGAAGTGAGTACTACTATTAACTCCGTGGAGGATTTTTTAATAATTTGTGTCATCTTAACACGTAAATCACTTGGGGGATACATACGTTTTTTAAATTAATTCTGATAGGTGCTTATTCATTGGCTGAAACCATTTTACTTGTTTACAATTTTTGTTAATACAAATACAAGTTGAAGAGTTGAGCTGTGCATATTTGCTACTAGTACACTGGTTAATTGTATCCAACCTGAACATAAAAATATGAGTACATCTAGTCTACTACTCCACTTGCCATCTACTTCGATAACGCAAAGAATGTCTAATCCCTCGAGGCATATGCATATGCATACTACCAGTCTCCCACTTTGAAATTTATACGATATATCAATCTCCAACACGTACTCGAGCGCAAAATATATAATCCCCAAGATACGCATCCGGGAGAGGTATGATTTAGTTGGCACAGACATGCGAATAAACATCCCGCAAGTTGTTATTAAACCCATTGAACGAAACCGTATCCCGCGCCGGATCCACGTGCTGACTTTTCTATAGTCCGCAACCGAAAACGCCGCCGTGTCACCGGATCAAAACCCGATCGGAATCCCGTGCGAGTCAAATGGTTTCTTAATCCCGGCGCACCACCGGCGCGCATAAATTACAAGAGAAACGCCGACGATAATGATATCCGATAATCCTCCGGCCACGACGGGGCCGGCCGATCGCCGTCGTACCAGCAAATCAATCCTGGTGTGTGAAGAGCCCAGGCCCAGGGGAGGAGGAAGAAAAAGGGGGAAAAAACTGGGAAAAGGGGAGGTGGAGAGATTCCCCGACAGCAAAATCTAGAGGAGAGGGGAAAGCATTCTCTGCCGTGCCCCACGAGCTGGAGCTGGCCACCGCCGGCGGGGCCCGCACCCAGTTGGGCACCCTCTCCCTGCCCTGCCTGCCCTGAAGAAGAGGAGGAGGAGCCTTCATCACTCGGCTGCAGGTCATCAAATGCTTGCCCTCCCACCACCACCTCCTCCTTCTTCCCGGCTGCTTAAAAAGCCATTATCGGTGACCTCACTACGCTGCAACAACTTGCAGTAACAATTCTAGTATCTTACCACTAGTGGGAGGAGGAGAGCATCGTATCGGCTAGCTGCTACTGGAGTTCTTTGTTTGATTTGATAAGAGAGATGGAAGGAGGAGGAGGCGTGGAGGAAGGGGTGATGAGGGTGCTGCTGGTGGACGACTCACCGGTGGACAGGAAGGTGGTGCAGCTCGTGCTCGGCAGCAACACCTTCGCCGGCTCCTTCCACGGTCAGCTCCGGCCCCCTTCATTCCTTTCTTTCATAGCTGCAGTTCAATCTGTTTATCTTGCAATTCTGCGACGGCGCTATCTCGTTGGCCTCCCGCGTGCTTTTGCTCTGTTCGTTCGTCCCATTTCGAGCAGTTCGTAGAAACAGAAAAGAAAAGCCGCTAGTGCCTTGCTTTCTTCTTCTTCTTCTTCTTCTTCTGCAAAGTGTCAGATGTTGTTCGTCCTGCCGTCTCATGCATTGTCGCTGTGTTTATGTGACTCCCGTCGTCACCATGAAATAATCAATGAATCTGAACAGCATCTTATTTTCGTGCAGTTATCGCCGTCGACAGCGCGAAGAAGGCCATGGAGTTCCTCGGGCTCAAGGACGGCAAGGTAAGAATTTCTTCACACCCCCTGTCGATGACAGATCTCCTCGCATTCAGCACACAGCAATCATCAACTGCAAAGCAAGACTTTGCTTTTCTTTTTTTCTCTTTCTTTTTTTTTGCCTTTCGCCATTGGCACCAAGGTCGGCCGGCCGGCCGCCGTACGTACGGCGAGGGGCTCGCGCATGCGCGCGTGAGGGTTTTGTGTTCTTGGGAGGAGCACGGGAAAGGCCGCCACTTTTTCATGGGAAGAAAGTGATTAAAACTCGTCATCTTACAGCGGCCCGCAGAGGCTGTCTGGTAGCTAGATGACATGAAAGAAACCTGTCATAAAAAAAAAAGCATGGTTTGGAAAAGCTGTTCCTTGGATTAATTAGGGTAAGTTAATTAGTTTAACCTGTGGTGGTTTGTTTTGCAGGAGCAGGCCATCGACATGGTGCTCACTGACTACTGCATGCCCGAGATGACCGGCTACGACCTCCTCAAAGCTATCAAGGTACCATGTCGTCGCTGCATATATATATTTTTTCACATTTTTGTTCTGACTAATCTGGCAGATAGTCTCATTTGCAATCCCGTGATTTCTGTGGATGTTTTCAGGCGATGAGTCCCCTGAAGCCGATCCCGGTGATCGTCATGTCGTCGGAGAATGAGCCCCCAGAGGATCAGCAGGTGAGCCTTGCAATTTTCCTTACCCATTTTCTTCTCTTGAGCACCCATTTTTGTGCAAACCTGATGCAGCTATATGGGGCCATAAAAAGGCGGGGGCACAGTAGGCAGTAGCACATACATCATGGGGTTAAAGCCGGTTAAAACCATGGATTCGCGACCACAGTGCTTTGCTTCAGTAAATACTCTGACAGTCAGCTCATTATGCTGCCTGTACTTTTCTTCACAATTATGTGCGCTTCTTGATCGTCACAGCGAATTATTGTTTGAACAAGTGGTAGTACTCTGATGGAGAGATCTCGCTTTTACCTGCGCATTCGTTGTGTGTTTGTAATCTTCTGATCGTACTATAGAATCCGGCAGCTGATACCTGATAGTAACCGGTTTAACCTTTTGCTGGGAGCAGATGCCTGAATGCTGGTGCTGAAGATTACATCGTGAAGCCTCTTCAGACCAAGGATGTGCCGCGCCTGAGGAGCTGCTCGAGCGCCAAACCCAAGGAGGACCCCTCGCCGTGCGATACTGTGATGAGCAAGAGGGTGCTGCCTGCAGACCACGCCGTTGTTGTCGATGGCACGTCGTCGACGGGACGGCGAGCACACCTCACCGGAATCGCCATGGCACGTCATCATCGCTCCCACCACCATTAATTTATACCGCAACATCTAACCATCTGATGCTCCAGAACTCATTGTCTTTGTTTGTTTTGTGTCATTTCAGGTTCTGCATTCGTCGAGCGCCGGGCTCTCGAACTACTTCCCTTTCCTCTTCAAGGTCATCCTGCTGGTGTATGCCATCCTGTGCCTGGGCGAGCTCCTGCACAGATGGTCCAATGGTGCTGCGGTCCAATGACGTGCCGCAACCCTGCATGGAGAAGTAGCTCTTCTGTAATAGCTTCTGCAGCGAGCAGTGAACCATCCACGCTTCAGCAACCATGGATGGAACTTTAGGTAGATTTGTTTGCTTTGAGATGATTCTAGCCTGTTCTTGGCCCTTGGCTGATGAGTGAGTGAGTTGAGGAAGAGCACCTTGTATCCTTGTACAAAACGCACAATGAGGCAGGCAGTATCTCACGTCCCTTTTGGCTTGGATCTTCGCTGATCTGCTGATGTGACGTTCTGGGAGCTTTTCTTTTGCCTTTCGCTTGGTCAGACCGCGACTGCTCACCTGTTTCATAGTAGTTCGGAGGATCAGATCTCATGAGAAAATAACAGCACAAGTTGACATTAAAGTAGCATCGATTCTTCTGATGGGAAAGAAAACGCAGTCACTTCGCCTCAAAGTCCTAATTGCGCTTATACAGTAGTGCAGAGAGCGAAATTGCGTGATAGAAAGTTTGCTTTAAGATGCGACCGTTCAAATGGATGACTTTAGATTGAATATTTTCTATCTGAAATGAACAGAATATTTGCTATTTACATGCCTAATAATGTACAAAGGTGGGGATCCGAGTCTTTGAAGTCACAATATTGCCTCCTATTGCTACTTCTGATTCATGTAGTATAGTCGTGTGCATAACTGCAAGTTCCTTTCACTGTTCTACATTTAATCATCTTGTTGAGTTGCAAATTCTTTCATTATGTCTTCCTTGTATGGACCTGAATCGCGCAGGACATTGATGACATGCTTAACCTGATACAAACGCAAGGACATGCATTAGTTGGAATTTGAGCAACGGCACCAGGTGGATAAGCACCTCTTGGAGAATAAAAGGATTCTAAAGAGTAGTATATATAAAATGAAAGAGTTGCATAAAAATCAGTGTTCTATATTATTTGCCCCAAACTCAAAAAAGTGGGCCTAGCAAAGAGGAAGTAGTATTTATCAGAAACATAGTAGAATGACTCACGACATAATGGGATGGAGGCACTCTGTACTGGTTAATATATTTCTAACATGTATAGTCTGAAATGTTTATTACTCCCTCCAATGCACTGACACTTAATATGGATCAGAGGGAGTAGTTCATTTCTGCTTTTGCAGGCAAGTGATAAGTTAGAAAAATGTTATCATTTCAATTCTAATTAGTACATTAACATAAACCTTTTTGAAGTGTGCAAGAAAGCAATACTCCTTTGCATGAGCACTAGCCGCTATTGTTTAGCTCCAAAAGTGAGGCTCGTGAACAGAAACGACAAATTTCTTTGCCATTTGAACATAACTCACCGTACAATATGAGAGAGGGAGTAAAATACAAAACTGTCGGCCAAGGAATTATAAGAGGTTTAATGGTGATGCATGCGCTACACAGTGCAAACTCAAGAGCACTTAATCTGCACAGTAGCGTCGTATCAGCCATCATAAATGAGGACATAAGACTGGAATATTTTACTCAAAAACAGGGTACCATGTTGCACGTTTCACAATTAAGGACGCCATAACAGTTTGTACTATGAGTTCGGCTTTTGGATGTCAATATCGGACTAAGTACTTGCAGATACTATGCATGCACACGGCAGAGTAGCAATTGTGGATGCAATATATTTAAGACGATAGATTACAGAAGATCCATATGAGGCACATATTGAAGCGAACAGAAAAGGATGGCTCATCCACATTTAAGAGAATATTTTTGAATAATCCCTAGAAAATGATTGAGTATTCATGTGGAATACCTGAGCTGTCTCGTGTACAAGAAAATTTCCTATAGCTGTCGCAAAACCAGGTTCTAAGAAGTAGTGGGAGCTGTATGTGGTCACTGGGAGGTAACCCCGCTGGATTTTGTGCTCTCCCTGAGCACCTGCTTCCACCTTACTAAGGTTTAGTTCTATGGCTGCTTCAATTGCCTGAGCATGTAAATATTCAGTAAGAACCATATGACCAAATTGTTCAGAATAACAGTCATACAATATGGCAACTGGAAATAATAAGATACTTTTGGATTCAAATTTGTACAGAAGTCCGATTCTTATGCAAAGATGAGAAGCACAAGTGCGATTAATGGCTAATTGGCCAGCCCACCATTTGAAACAGCTCTACCTTTTTTGCAGAATAGTCAGGTCAGCATGTCCCAATAAAAGTTGGGAACGGTATTGTTATGATGGATTAGTTCTCATTTAACACAGTACACATTCTTGTACAAAGATGTGTGAATTACCTGGTAATAGCAAGCCTCAAAATGCAAATTGGGGAAATGAACGTCTGGTAGGCATCCCCATAAGCGGCCATATAATGTATCGCCTCCAATAAGATTAAGAGCTCCAGCGACAAGTTTATCATCATGTTCAGCAACAATAAGCATTACCTTGTCACCCATCTTTTCTCCCAAAAGGTGAAAGAACTCCCGTGTCAAGTATGCTCTGCCCCAGCTGCAAAAGAAATTTATCCTATAAGTGAAAAATCACTGCAGCAGAAATTTGATGCAAGTACCATATATTCGAATAGAACCTACCAACAAATATTCATAGGCCATGCATGCAAAAACGAGGGGATGGGGTTCAATGATGGTGATTCTTATAACTTCGTACGTCCTACCAAAGTACAAGGATATGCACTAGCATTTACCAGCTGAAGGCATTTAACAGCTATTATTGGTTCAATTAGTCACAGTGACACATGTATTGATAAAAATGAAACTATTTCAAGAAGCCCTTGTGATTTTTTTTTAGGACAGGACCGCTTGGAAATTGTTTGTTATGAAACAAATACGGAAAGTAAGTTACAAGGGAAGAGTGTTATTGGACCAAACTGATTATCAGTTGTGTTACGGTAGAATTTATAGAAGGTGTCCCAGTGGCTGCTCTGCAATGCGAGGGAAAACCATTATAAATTAATAATACATGTAACTGTTTTATGAAATAAACTTAAAGTACCTCAGATACAAAGGAGGCTGAGAAGGTATTAGTGGAAGTATCTGACGATGTCAAGAAAACTAATATCGACTACAAATGAGCAGTTGACCATCGTAAGTACCGTTATTTCATCTCCACGGAGCCGCTTCATTTTTAAGTTCTGAGCAGGAATCTGGAAAGTAGGATCAAAATAGAAATGTTATTTACAGCTAAGATTGAAACCATGGAATCCAAAACGAAGGCAAACCTTCTTGCGTTCTTGTCTGATATTCTTCCGTTTGGGTTGCTTCAAATCCATCAAAAAATCATCAAAACTGAAGGTGTGGGACAAAAGATATCAGTAAATATTGATATATCATAATGAATAGCGTGTAATCTCATAAAATATTCAAAAGAAGCAAATAAGGGCAAACAGGTCCATCATAAAGTCCGCAAGGTAAAATGTTTACGCTTTTCGCATGGCGATCTCCGTTTCTGCCGAAGGCCAACAATATTACATGTAATAGGTTCCCTTATCTACAATGATCTTCCCGCATCAAATATTCTATTGGGATGGTCATGACGAAGTAATCAATACAGCGAGAAAAAACAGAAAGGAACTCTAAGAAGATTGTATTACTAGCTTGTTCGCCATACTGTCCAAATAAAAGGAAACAAACAGGTATATCAAGATATCAACAACCTGGCATCATGAATCATGATATGTTACGTGTGCAAGGTTGTTGTCAACAAAATCCTAGAGTTTGTGTTATTCTGATGAAAATTGTAGGTGCCCCCAGTATGTGAGCTTGTTTGTGATGTAACTATGTCTGCCAGGCCGTTCTTATGACCAGATGTGAGCCCTGAGTTTTATAGTCTTATATGGTCAGAAGTGCACTTTAAACTTTAAAGCACAAAAATCCAGAAATCTAATAAATCCCATGTTAGCATACCTTTTGTAGTTCCGGTTTCTCCAGTGGTACTGCAACCCAATTCTTTGCAACAACCCCCTATCCTTCAACTTGTTGAATTCACCTTCAGATGGAAAAGTTATATGCAGCGACGACACGTTCAGCTGAAATGCACCAGAAAGCAATAAGAATGTCAATTTCGTTCAGTAGATCTGAAGGCTATTCACCTATTTAAGTGTCACAGAAACTACCAATGAAACCAACAATGAATAGGCAACTTACATGCTACTATTACATCGTGATACCCCAAACTCGAAATTAGCAAACACCATGAAGATACAGAACGTCTAAAGAGGGTCAGACTATAAAACTCTTAGTACTTTTAAGATTAACTTATCGATTTTAGACAACTCAATAAAGATGTAGCATTGGTTTGAAAAAATTAGCTGCAAGCAGAAACAGAGTTCTTCCAGTTCAGTAAAATAAACTTGGTGCCCTGCTATATTCACTGGAAATGCCAACAGAACTCTAGTAATAAAAACAGCCAAGTGATGAATAATAATTCCTATCGAATATCACAATACCATATTGCCATTGTCATACGAAGGAAACACTTGCACATGCAAAATCAATGACCAACAGCACAAGCATATAATAGAATCATTCGGCAGCCAAGAGATTGTTAACTAAACAAAATATTGCTAGTACTCTGATTTCAATACCTTGGTAGCCAAATTCTTCAAAGCTTTTACTAAAGCATCGAAAACTTGATCCCGGTAGGATGTATCTCGAAGTAATATTCTTTGACCAGTTACTGGAGTAAAGGGCACACAAGACTGCAACTTTGGATAATATTCAAGTCCATAGCTATAGTAAGCTTCTGCCCATGACTGATCGAATACAAACTCGCCCCTAGAATGGCTGAAATGCACATTGCAGTTGTTCAGCCAATGCACAAGATGAAGGGAAGTTTACAACAAGTAGGCAAACAGTAGATGATAGTGTGTTAATGATGTTAAACCTTTTAAGGTGTAAAGCGGAACAACACCTACAATATCTTCGTTCTCGTCCCGTGCAACAACATGCAGAGGTAACCACCCTGTTTCCTGAAATCGGTCCAGAACATGACGGTTTCATGGAGGCTCATAATAATTATAAACTGTACCACCCGTGCTTACTGGGTATTGAGATTTCTGGAAGTACATTAGCACGAACAAATGAACCTTCTAACAAACATAGAGTCTGATAACGCGTGTGGGGGGGGGGGGGGGGGGGGGTAAGGGATCAAGAAATGGTGCTTTATGTGCTCACCTTCACAGCAGAACCTGATTCTTCTAAGCTTGAGAGGAATGCATGGGTAAGAAAAGGATTTAGCTTTTCAGGCTCAGCTGAGTCAACTGCACAAGCATCCCACTCTGCCGGAGGTATGTCCATGATAGATGAGACAACAGAAATTGATACCTCACGTGGCTTCATGTCCACCTAAAATAAAAATGGTTAAGAAAACCACGAACCAGGTGCATAAGTCCTGGAAAAGGAGTTCACTCGAGAAACACAAAAACACCTCTGAGGCTGACCCTGTGAGAGTGTATGATTCAGCAGAAGGGATCAATTCACGCGTCCTCACATCTCTATCTCCCCTAAGCCACCCCAAAAGTGCAGTAACTTTTAACCGTGAGGCCGAACCTGGAGAACCCAATTTGGAAGGTGAATACTCCTGCAAGTAATTGTGGATGGAATGAATAAGCAATGCCTTTGAGAACATAATTTAGCACAAGATAAAGAAGCATTACGCAGGACCAGAAACAGACATAGAGCGAAACAATAAAGTTACACATGAAAGATCTGAGTGTATACATGATTCACTTCTCCAATCTTTAATGGATCCCGCGTTCACATGAGCGTAGATGCTTAACCGCACGAATAGGCGGGCACCGGTCTTAAATTTACTGATTTGCATCAGGCAATGCACAGGGCATACTGTGATATAAACCAAATCCTACCAACCTCAACCCTAAATCTAATGCTCCTGTCCGCTCACGTCAAGTGGAGCCAATCCAATTATCCAAGGGCAAAGGATATTCCCTACAGAAATCTGCTTCGCCTAGAGTGGGTCAGTCAAACTGGCTGAGCTAGCTGGATCGCTACACTTGGTTCCACATTCCACAATCAAACTACATGAGTCCGCCATCAAAAACGCAGAAATTAGGCCGAGATGCTAAACCAGAAGGCGCGGATAAGGGCTAAGACAGTTTCGGCCGTCGAGGGCCAGGGATCGACGAGAGTGGGCACTCACGTGACGACGGAGGCGGCTGCGAGGGGCGGAGGCGAGCATGGTGGTGGGGGATGGGCGGCGCATCGCCACCGCCGGCGAGGCCATCGCTGTCTAGTGCCTGCCTCCGACTACTCGGAGGTCGGAGCAGAGTGGAGAGTATCGGGGAGGGACCGAGCAGTGGGGAACTGACACCCGGGACCCAGCGCACAGGGCTGTGTATGGCTATGGCCCAGGCATATCAAATCCATCTGCGGCCACAGGGCTTGTCGTGAAAACAACAGCCACGTGGCAAAGTCCTGAACGATGAACCGCTTCTTCTCGTTTTATCTTCTTTCCTTTAATTTGTTTTCTAAAGGCTGCTACTTTTTCTTTCCGCAAACAATGTTTTGGATCTCGATTTGCTCTGTATTGCTTGTAGTTTTTTTTTTCTAGTAACCGGATGCTTCTACACAAAATAGCATGATGCGGAAGATAGGGGAAAAACAGTTGGATACCAAGGGCTACATAACAAAAATTGAGCATTAGAATTGAAGATAGAGAGTGCTAATCAAAGTTTAAAATAGCGTACTAAGAAAAACAGCGGCGGCTTCCTCCAAATGCTATACAAGTTATAGCGTAGCGTGTTTATTTAAATAGCGTTTTGAAAAGAAAAAAGATATGGCCCAAAAATAAATGATTTCAACAAGAATTAAAGATATAGTCCAAAAATATATGAACAATATATGCATAACCACATATAAAAATAGTATTCCAATTGTCTAGAAGCTTACCATCAACATTTAAGGGGGCAACAACATAACGTTATTGCGAATCATCAGCATTAGCAATGTCATCTTCCGATTCAGAAGAGAAAACGCCAGATTGCAGTTCATCACCACGATAAACATAAAGCAACTTCTTCTTTCTATGATGGAGAACTCAGCCCTTTGGACAAATAGTCTGGAAAAAAATAGTGTGCTGGCATTTTAGCGCGATATAGCATGATTTTCGTGAATAGCGTCATAGCAAAATCACTAAAATTTAGCGTGAACCCTCCGGATGTCATGCTATTAACGCCGAAATAGCGCGCTATTTTTTTCCATAGTGCTAATGCAATGTTTTGCATGAAGCCGAAGATTGGAAAAAAAACAGAAGATGATCTCTGAGGCATTCAGACCATAGAGGAACCTCAAATCATGTTAAAGCAGTAAGCAAATAACAGTAATACATTATGGCCATTATTGCCATTATGCACAGTTTACAGTTATTCATCTCTACTCAAGTGGCTACACAATAATATTAGAATATGTATAGAATTGTTACATTCAAGATACGTGATACAAGTAGCCCAAATTTCTACTAATACAGCTTGATCAAATGATTCAGTCTTCCAGGGCTTCACCGGCGGCGGAATTTAGGACGAACATTGAAAACACCAGGCCTCAGCTCATCAAATCGATACCCATTTTCAATTAGGAAGCCCCTAACTGCGACAGGTAGTGAAGCCTGTCCTTTGCTGTGCTTGCCAATCCCTGTGAAATGCATAGCAAATAAGTTCTCATGATTTGGTGTTGCTTAGAAATGGTACGACTAAAAATAGTAAGGGATGCCTCTTTTGCAAGAAATAATAATATGGACCGCAAAGCTTAATAAGTGCAACAAGAATAGAGACAATATATTACCTGTGATCACCTCTAAGACAGACTGTCTAGGACGAAGAAACACCACCACCTTATCCGCAGGAACCTCATTTGAGCCAGCAATTGTGGATCAGACTTATGTAATTCGTCAGTTGAAGCTGGACTATTTCCTGGTGGCTGGAACTCTAACATGTGCAGATGCCTCTCCAAGGCAAGCTACAGCCTCTGATGCATGTAGACCATGCATGTCTATCTTCCAGATGCCGTTGTTGCTGTTCCTGAGGTGAAGTATTTCTTCTGCTGCCTTATGGTTCAACTTCTCAGCAGCGGACCGCTCTTCTTGAGCTCTGAGGGAGAGTTCCTTGGCAGCAGCATGGTCACCTCTCAAGAATGCATTACTGGCAGCCTGAGAATGCTTTGTGGCAGCCCTACGATCAAAAGGAAATATAATGGGTCAGTTACACAGAAAAGACTCAACCTCAAGATTGCAGCACATGTTTTGGTCATATCTTTGACTTTTATCATCAAATGATATGCACATTGTTTGGTTGTAACAAATTAACTTTACATAAGGTTATAAGGTTTAACTGAACAGTTTTCAAGGGGTTTCTCTTCTTGCTTCTCAAATTGACATTGACGACAATTGCCATGCAAGATATAAATTAACAAATATGGTGGTACACAAGTCTGCACTCGTTAGACCTACACTTGTCCGATTTTGCACGAATTTACCCAATGCCCATAAGATCTTACTTATGTTGTCAATACATACTTTGTGGAAGATATGCATACCCTAGTTAAATCCGTAACATAAACAAGGATTTGGAGTATACCTCATCATCTTCAGTGCATCTTTCCGGTGGTTTAAGTAATCGTCATCAAACTCTTCCAATTCAGGTTCCAGGGGCATCGAGGCAATACTTTGCAGTGGTAACAACTGCGATTCATTTGGATGTTTATTCTCTGCTGCAGCATTTTCCGACGCTAAACCGTGGGCTTTATGCATCTCAAAAGCAGGTTGACCAGTTGTTCTACCCTCTCTTGGTGGCAAGTCAGGAGAGACCATAGCATTCAGCAAAACAGATGCTTGGCCTAGATCACTATTTACACCAGCCAATATGTCCTCAATTAAATTACTATCAGCCCAGCTATGAGCATCCTTCAGGAGTTTAATTTTGTTGTCAGGTGCAGAGTTTACAACAACATTTGTTTTCTCCGTGTGATCAATCAAGTTCGTATTCCTGTTTTCATTACCAATAGCTGCAAATTCAACAGGGGGGCGAATCACTGATGCAAAAGGCTTTGCGTTTGGCATATTATTACTTTCTGTAACTGAGCGGTTAGCAGAAACTGGAGCCTCTTGAACCTGAGGAGAGCAGGAAATGAGTTGGCATCAGCATCACCCTCTCCATCATCTGTGCCGCGTAACCTGCGGTCGAAAGCAGCCCACCCAGAATTGGGGATCTTCTGCCTATACATGTTTGCAGTTAACAGCCTTCTTGAAATGGTCTTATTTCAGCTCAAAAATAGACAAGACCCCAATGCTCGCCAACAGGATGCTGGGTTGCCTTCGCTTTACTTCCTTCAATCAATCACAAATTACACCAATGTTGACCTATAATGTGGGCAAAGATGTCAACTCACTTAAGCAATCTTTTTATAAGAAGAGATTTCAGAAGTGGAAAAAAAGTGGAACATGATATATCTCTAACAATCAATAAATAAATCCAAGAACAACAGAATCCACCTTTGAGCCATCATTTTTACAAAAAGGTTTTCTGGAACCTAATATGTTATCGCATGAGGTCATACTAGTACTGGAAGTACTAAACTAGTAGTGTAACATTCGTATCAATGAGTCTTAGAACTAGTTGCAGAAAAAAGCGATACAGTTCCTATTGCCTGTTTCCAGCGCTTTATTGATTGAAAATTTAGGCCCAATTTGGGACGAAGGGATTTCATAGAGAATTGGAGAGGAGTCCCTCGTTGATGAATAGGCCCATATTTTTGTGATGATGCCTACTAAATGCTACAACACTGCTGAAACGTCAGCCGTTCTGAGGTTTGTTGTTGATATGTAAATTCGATCTTAATTAATTTAGAGCTCTCTTTCTTTCACAGCAAGCTAGGGACGAATAAAGCTACTGTGCACTTCGCTTTTACTGAATCCAGTTTTCTGGCTTTCCAATCCTTTGGCTAATCCCAAATAACCCGCCCTTACAAGTTGAACAGCCATCTCACCAAAAAAAATGCACAATCTACTGCAGAAGCTCCAACCGAACACAGGTTAAAAACTACCTCGTGATCTTTGCTCACTATTCAAACAGACAAGTATCTGTATAGTAAACAACGTACATACCTCTGCAAAAAGAGTGTTATTTTGATGCGTTGACCCACAGCTCCCGGAACCACGGCGCGGAGGGGGCCGCTGGGAAGGGCAGGCCGGACGGGCGTGGGATTGGGAATACACTGTTCTTCGCTTCAGACGTCCAGGTTTTTGCGGCGGTTCTTCCGAAATCCATCAACTGCTGCGGCGGCGGCGGGTGGGCGGCGGAGGATTCCGGCGAGCAAAGCGTGAGGGACTCGTTTTTTTTTCTGTCTGTCCGCGAGGTCGCGAAGGGGAACAAATTCGTGGGTGGGAGGGGAAGGTCGTTATTATATGGCCGTGGTATAGGTGGCGTCTTCCGATTCGGATGGTGGACGTAAAAAACGCGTGCCAACTGCCAGCGAGGCAAAGCTCGTGGCGGATTCGGTATCCGTTTCCGTTACCGACAAGTTTTTCTTTTTCTCGAGGGCCCGTTCACGTCAAGTGGTTGACCCTACGAACACTTCTGGGCCCAGGTCTTCTGGGCCGGGCTGCACCTGAAGCGAGCGTACGTGAATTTGTTTTTTCTTCAGCCACCTGATGATGATGGTGTACCACTGTACCTGGAGATCCAGCAGAAGGGCTTTGCATTGTTAAACGGTAAATAGATACAGCACATCTGCAAATCATCATGGCAAATCGACACAAGCAGCAAGGTGAGTTTAACCTACCGAAAGACATCTTTGACAGCGAGCCAGTTTAACAAGAGCTCCGACTCTGATTCCTGCTGCTTCTGATGTTTCCTCAGCCAGAAGGTGTTACCAAAGACTTAACCTGCCATCAAGGAGCAAAGTTAGGAGCTCTGTCACATTGGACTCCTTAGTCAGTTACTTTGACTCTTGAGAAACGTGAGTTGTACTGGGAACGGTCAGAATTACTATGAAGGAAATAATGGCATTGCCCGATATGATCGCCATGACAATTTTACTGGTTTACCAAAGGAATGATTATTGGAAAGGTAAGTTTGTAGGGCGTGAAGGATTGAGGTACAAGTATCAATGATAAGGCCACAGCCCAGATTGAACAAGAATGTTCTCTCGCGGGTCGCAGCCAAAGCAATACATAGCTTCCTCTGGAGCTAAAATAAATCAGCACGAACCCTTTATCTTATGATAGTTCAGCATCATAATAAATTACCATGATGTTCGGAACAAACAACATCTTGTGATAAAAGGCATGAACAAAATGAGATGTTATCAAACCTGGTTTTGTTGAAACCGAAAGAGAGTTCCAGTGGAGATGACGGCACGTGATGTAGTTGCTGCTTGCTTCAATTCCAAGATGGTCCGGTGGATGGTGGCATGTTACTTATTTGCCTCAACTCTGCCAGTAGGATGAATTTGTTAGTATAACTAAGCAATAATGGATACAAAGTTATGAAGTTCATACATAGTTCAACTACACCAGATGTCAAGAGACAAATGAGAATGCACAAAATGCATACCAAGTAATGTGCTTAGGTTATTGCTTATTTGCATACCTAAGGAAGATAAATACTATGGATGGAAGCAAGCTATCAAAGACACGATTGACAAGAAAAACTCGAATTCAAGCTTCTCCAACCGCTGACCAGTTTAATTGCACCAATGTTGAAACCCATAACTGAATGTTCTGTGCCTGCCTGTGTATCTTTCATTTGCTGATACAAACTTCCTAAGATGTTGGATAGAAGACCTATCTTGGCGTTCAACATCACTGGCCATAAAGAAGTGCCTGGCTGCATCCTGCAGGTTTCTTCATATCCTTGGACTTCATCAGTTTCCTCACATGCTCAACACCGTCCCATTTCTCATCAGCTGCATAGATGTTTGACACACTAATATAGTTCCCCAGGTCCCCGCCCTCCATGGAGAACAAGTGATTAACCGCAAGCTGGCCGATTCTGACCTCTCCATGGACGTTGCACGCCCCTAGTAGAGATCCCCATGCATTGGCATTGACCAAGTGAGGGGGCATATCCAACGCAAAACTGTATGCATCTTGGAGACGCCCGCCACGGGCAAGAAGGTCAACCATGCACGTGTAGTGCTCTGCTGTCGGTTCAACTCTGTAAAACTCTGTGGCGAGCTTGAAAATCTTGATTCCTGCATCAACAAGCCCAGCATGACTGCAAGCTGACAGCAGAGCAGTTAGAGCTACATGGTCTGGTTTAATGTCAAGTGTAAGCATTTCAGAAAACAGCTCTACTGCTTCTTCTGCCATTCCATGCATCGCATAACCTCCTATCATGGCAGTGAATATGACAATGTCCTTGTTAGGGCTGACCTGAAATAGGTTGAATGCATTGGTTATATTCCCGCACTTGGAATACGCGTCAAGAAGAGTTCCTTCAAGATGAATGTCTTCTAGGGATGCTCTGAGCATGTAGCCATGGCATTGTCTCACAAGTTGTACCGAACTCAAATGGATGCAAGCCAAGAGAATATTTGTAATGCTGACAGTGTCAGGACACTGCAACTGATGAAACAGAGTGAAAGCTTGATCACACATATTATTACGTGCATACAACTGGATCATGAGATTCCATGTTGTTTGATCTTTCTCTGGCATCTGGTGGAAGATTATCTCAGCTTGCTCTACACTGTTACTTTTCAGGTAGCAAGAAATCATAGTATTGTCTGTTACAATGTTCCGACCTGCAAGGTTTCTGAAAAGTAAATCTGCTTCCTGTGGGTGGCCACACTTAGCATATGCATCAAGAATAGCATTTGCAACTGAAATTTCACTAATATAACCAACTCGCAAGGAATATCCATGAGCTTCGCGAACCATCTTAATCCCACATGAGGTACTCACACGGATAACATTCAAGATCGTGACTGAGTCCCAACGAGTAACCTTGCGGCACATTTCACTGAAGAGCTTGACGAACTCCTCAATATGTTCTCCTCTGTTAGCACAGGCTGAGAGAATTGCATTCCATGATATTAAATCCTTGTCCAAAATATCGTCAAAAGAACGAAGAGCATCATCAAACCTGTCACACTGGCTATAAAAACTAATAAGAGCATTCATTAAGGATGTATTCTGACAGAGTGCTGGACGTTGAAAAATATAACCATGAACCCCCATCCCTCCTTTCACATCACCTACTTGAGCACAAGCAGTGAGCAGACTGATGAAAGAAACAGAATCAGGGATCATTCCTGTAGACAGAAGCCTATGGAATAGGTCTAGTACCCTAGAGTGATACCCGTTCACCACACACCCAGCAATTATTGTGTTCCATGTAACGATATCTCTTAAATTCATACTTCTGAATATTGATTCTACAACCTTCATTTCACACACCTTGGAGTAATGTGTCATCAGCGCATTACAAACCGACACGTCCATATGTAAGCCAGACCGGAACACGAAACCATGCACTTCTTTGCCATAGTACCTCCCGTACTCCACAAATGAGCATACAGGAAGAATATTAGCTACCGTTGAATAATTTGGAAGGCATCCCTCTGAGATCATCTGTGCAAAAAGTGTGAGTGCTTCTTTGAACAACCCATTCTCGGAGTATCCTGCGATGACTGAATTCCATGAAACAACATCCTTGCAACGAATTGAAGAAAACGCTGTACGCACATCATCCGCGATTCCGCTCCCACCACCACATTTTGCATACATCGATACCAATGCATTCCCACACAAAGTATCGGATTCCAGACCGGTCTTGGCGACATAGCCATGGACACTCCTCCCTGCCCTCAGATCTCTCAACTTTGCGCATACCGGAATGACAACAGCCACTGTTACCGCGGTCGGCAAGCTCTCGTGGATGCCATCGGCAAGCATCGACCGGAACAAACCAAACACGTCGTCAAACAACCCGGCGCGGGAGGACCCGGTGATCAGGATGTTCCAGCACACCGCGTCAGGGCGGCTCATTTCATCAAACACCAGGCGGGCGTCAGCGAGAGCCCCACGCCTCCCATACATGTCCATGGTCGCCTTCGCCACCGCCGAGCCAGCGGCGTAGCCGGCCCTGACGCAAAACCCGTGGAGGCAACTCCCGAGGGCGCCACCGTCCGGGAGCACCGACGCCGACTTGACGGCCGCGGCGAGCGCGAGCCTGTCTGGCCGGAGGCCCCGCCCCAGCATCCCGCGGAGGAGGGAGGCGGATCCGGAGTGATCCCCGCTCGCGGTGCGCGCTCTGAGCAGCGCGCTGCACTGCCTGTCGTCCGGTGCAGGCACCGCGCCGAACACGTTGTGCGCGTCGCCGGTGTGGAGGCGGAACCGGTTACGGCAGAGAGCGGCATGCGCGAGACGGGTGGAGGTGGAGGTCGTGGGAGAGCAGCATCCGGGTTTGCCCAGCCTTGCGAGGAGGAGCATAGGAGAATAGCTCAGGGGAAGGTCGAGAGAGGGTGGAGTCCTCCGAACGCTTGCTGCGGCGAAGCAACGTAGGCGCGGGCCGCGGCCGCGCGCTTTCTGAAGGGAACAAATGGGGCCGCCAAAATCGAGACTCAACCGGTTTGTGTTAGTTTGGCAAACTAATCCGATTAATGTTCTGTTTTCACCACTGGCAAGATCTTCAGAAATTAGACCTCATATTGATGTTAATTGGATTCTCCAAATTCCGCTGAATAACCGTGGTTTTGAGGATTTCATAGCTTGGAGTGGTACAAATCATGGGAGGTATACTGTACGATCGGGTTATCACATGCAATGGAGACATCAATTTGGTACCTTGGCGAACCAGTTAGCCCTACCAGGAAGCTCGGCCACTAATCCTGTATGGAAAAGCCTTTGGAAACTAAAGATAGCTAGTAAGGTGAAGATTTTATATGGAGAGCTCTACATGGTATTATCCCTCTAAAATGAATTCTTGCCAATTGTCACATCGGTACAAGTGGCGAGTGTCCGATATGTCAACAAGGAGCCGAAGATGCTTGTCACCTCCTATTCTTCTATCCGGCAGCTAGAGATCTTTGGAATTCGCTAGGCCTTTTGGAAGTTATTGATGAGGTGCCTCAAGAGGGCAGATCTGGCTCGGTTATATTCGAGATCATGCTCAGAAACAAAATAACACAATATCGGAGCTTGAGGGTATTGGAATGAAGGAAACTTTATCCACTGCTTGTTGGTATCTCTGGGGGCTGAGAAGAAGACGTACCAACAACGAATATGTCCCGCCGGTCAGTCACTATAAGATCTCTATTCTGAAGATGGTGGCCAACCAGGCAAAGGTCACTAAACCATAACTCTATAACAAAATGGTCTAAACCTGGTCCGAGACAAGTGAAACTGAATGTGGATGCCTTCTTTCACGTGGATGTATGTGCGGGAGCTACTGGCGCAATTCTTCGAGATTATCAGGACCATTTCGTTGCAGCATGTAGTAGATATCTACCAAATATTGCATCGACAGCAATGGCTAAAGCGGCAGCTATGAAGGAAGGTCTTATCTTGGCGTCCAAGCTTGGCTGTAATACAATCATAGCGGAATCAGACTCTACAGAAACCATTGATGCTTGTGCTTAAAGATGCAACTGGTCCGGGTCGGTCTGTTGGCCCTCCGCACCGCACCTCCTTTTTGTTACCAATAGGTTACAGGTTTGGCCCGTAAAAATTAAGGGTCCACCAGGGTCAGACCCTTATGACCCTAGGGTCGAACCGTTACTCCTCAACTAGAAGCCGTCGGCCGCATCGTCTTCAAGGTTGCGCCATCGAGGATGTCGCTGATCATCGTATCCATCTCCTGCACCCGGCCGACGTCCGAGCTTAGGTCGGCCGCGTCCTCGGAAACCAGCACATTCTACACGAGGTTGAGCATCCTGTACCGCACGACGCAGCCGACGTGCACGGTCTCGACGACGTAGCCACCGCGGAGGAACTCGATCAACTCCCTCACCTTCGCCTCACGTACGCAGGGCCCGCGCGTGCGCGGAAAGGAGGTGGGTGGTGGAAAAGGTGCGGAGGCGCCTCGAGAGCGGGTTTGTGGGCGCGGGAGCCAAATGAAGGAGCGCTCCTGGTTGCCGAGCACGCGCGGCGTCGGTGGTATAGCGCGCAGACATGATATGGTTGCAGGATGTCGCGGGCGCGCGGCGGAGGAGGCAACGATAGCGGTGGCGCTGCCGAGCTTCAAGGAGATGACGGGGCCATGTACCGCCGCAAGACATGCCAGTGCGTGGTGCAGGGCTAGCTGCAGGCTTAGCAAGATAGCATCGCCACCATCCTGTAGGTCTTCGTTGTCGTGGGGCTACCTTTCGGGTACCCCACGGTGGTAGTACCTGGGTCACGCCAAAGGAGGCCCATGAAGTGTACCATGTGGCCCAAGTAGCCGGGGAAGCCGGTGATGATCTTCCTTATTTTGTAACGTGCAATCCGCACCGTCCACCCGAGACCTGGCCTGTGATATAAAGGCCAGGAGGGTGCGTCGTCTAGGTCAAGCAAGCAGCACACAAACCCTAGCGAGATCGCATCTCGCCATTGTAGCCACCTCGATAATTCCATACAAGCAGGAGTAGGTCTTTACCTCACCTCGAGGGGCCGAACCTGGGTAAACTCACCCCCTGTTAGCCGTCTTAGCCACCAACGTTCATACTCTCTCCCCTTCAATCAACCCGGGGTACGCAACCTTGGGATTTGCCGAGTCCACTACTCGTCAATTGGCGCCGTCTGTGGGAAAGAACAGATCGTTGGAATCATGGTTGCGCCGGCCTCATCCGCAATGAAGAACAGCATCAGCGCCAGGGAGTCGATCTACACCGGCTTCCTCGAGTTCGTCCACCACTCGCCGGCGGATCTCCCGGCGTACGCTGAGGTGCAGCAGAGCACGTGGATTACCTTCGGTAGTCTGCGCTATCTGGTGGACAGTCGCGGAACACTCCGGCCCACGCTGGCCACGTTGCGCGCGACGGACGCGCCAGCATCTACATCGACTGCGCCGACCGCGGCTTCACCCGCCGCGAAAATCGCATCTACTGCGGCCACGGCGGTCGCGTCATCGACTACCGCAAAGATCGCGTCCACCTCGACTGCGTCAGCACCATCTACGACCGCGTCAACGGCGACTGCGGTGACCACACCCGCGGTCACCAGAAAAATCGCATCTACTGCAACCCCGGCGCGAAACAAGTCTACCCCGACCTTCTTGTCCGCGCCCCGGATGAAGCCAAAATCTACGCCAATCGCGTCTCCGCATCGCGGAGTCGCCAGTAGCAGTGGCCGTGGCACCCGCCACGTCGCTGTGATCTTCGACTCTGAGCATAGCTCAGACGAAGGAAGCAGGACTGGGAGCATCAGCCCCACTCGGCGGGTTTACCCCGCGCAAGTCTATATGGCCAGCCCAGCACGATCCAACGGCGGAGAACCCGTATACCCGCTGGAGGTGACCATGCCGGACAGGGTGACAAGACTCACCATCACTCGGGAGATGGCGATCCAGGCCATGAAGCACGTGGACGAAGGCACGTTCCCTTCACCAGATGAACCCCGAGAAGACCAACTGGCGGTCCAATACTTGCTTTGGAAGGAGTCCGAGCGAGTCCGCCAAGAGAAGGCCGATCTGATTCGGCGCAAAGAGTTAGCCGACGCGTCGAGTGCCAGGAGGGCAGCACACTCGTTTTTGGCCGGATCAGAGGAAGTCTCGCAAGGAGGACGTCACAGGCCTCGCATGCCACGGGTGCCAGAAGCTGATCGCGTCCACCTCACTCGCAATCTGGAGTCGTCATTCATGACGGAAGATGCGGACGGAATCCCCGTCCCCAAGACACCCGCTTCGGCCCTCATGGCGGTCGAAACCTACCTGCGACTAACACAGCCGCCGGAGGGTGACGCCCACGCCCGCCTCCACAGGCGACAAATCCAATCCCTCAGGGAAGTCGAGGAAGTCCTGGCAAAGTCAGCACCAGCAGAAAGGGTGCACGAGAATCGAGGCCGCCGCGATCGTGAACCCGCACCACTTGCAGACCCAGCCCCAATTCGACTGCGACAGCCGCAGCCAGGCGAAGATGTCCGTAACGTCGTCGCACAGAGAAGGGTGGACCGCAGTCGACGGCTGCGAGCGGCGAGTGCACAAGCCAACGACTATGACGACGACGACTTCGAGCCACGCGGAGCCGCATGTTTCAGCTTCAACATCCGCGACACGAAGATGCCCAAAGGCTTCAAGCTAACAGCGGAGACACCCAAGTATGACGGGAAGCAGGACCCAAGGGACTGGCTGGAAGACTACCTCATCGCGTGCAGCTGTCAAGGTGGTACTTCGACTACTGCCATGCAGTACATCCAGTTGATGCTCACGGGATCTGCTCGCGGGTGGCTCAACACTCAGCCCAGGGACGCTTTCAGCACCTGGGACGAGTTCAGGAACGCCTTCGTGAAGAGTTTTCTGGGGACATACGCAAGGCCAACAACCCTCATTGAGCTCCAGGCGTGCAAGCAAGGTCGAGACGAGCCACTCCGTTCGTACATCCAGCGGTGGACCCTACTTCGCAACACCATGGACGGAGCCACCTCAGAAGACAGGGTGATGGACGCATTCATGCACGGCGTTTACCGCCGCGACCTCCGTGAGGAGTTTGGTAGGCTTAGGCCGAGGAACATGATCGAACTCATGCAGATAGCCAACCAGTGGGCAGATGGAGAAGACTCTGTTCGTGATGCACCACGATCTCCGAGGCAAGAGGCAGGACCTAGCAACTGGCGAGAAGGGCGCCTGAAAAAGAAGCCGCGTTACGTCGGCAACGACTCGATCGAGTTAGTAGCGGCGGGATTCGAAACCCCCCGTGAGAATGAAAGGCAGTACAACCAGGACGGTGGCAGCAGCTACCATAGAGACGGAAGTCGCAAGCGCGAGTGGCGGAGACGCCCACTGACTGAGGAAGAAGAGTTAGAGCAACCTTGCAAGCATCACATGTTCAGGGACCCAGAAACAGGCAAATGGGGATCCCGCCACCTATTGAAGGATTGCAGAAAGGCACGTAAGATATACAGGGCGTTCGCGCGAATAGTCACTCAGAACGGACAGCGTGATAATCAAGCGGCACCCGTGGCACAGCCAGCCGCACAACTGGCCCTCCAGGCGCCACCTCCTCCTCCAGTCGCCAACCCAGCGCAAGCAGCGCTGGCCTTCTACCCGCAACAGCAACAACAACCACAGCCACAGCCGCAGGATCCTGCTAACGTGTTCCCGGCAGCACGTGGGCAGATCAACATGATACAGAAGGGACGTCCTTCCAACAGGACCCAGAAAATCATCACCCGCCAGGTCTACCAAGCACTCACCAATCCACCTACAGTACCCGATTACCTGAGAGGCTCAGAAACAGCGATCACTTTCTCCAGAGCGGACCACCCGCCGGCGATACCACGACCCGGGCACGCTGCTCTGGTAGTCGAAGCTCAGATCAGGGAGTACACCTTGAAGAAGGTGTTCATGGATGGAGGCAGCGGTATAAATATCATCTTCGCTGACACCCTAAGAAGGATGAACAGGTCAACATCCAACCTAACGCCATCAGCAAATACCTTCCACGCGCGGCTCATGTCCTTGACGCTTGAGAGTGCTGGGCAATCCCCACCACCGGCCTAGTGCAGTACTTCATACTGAGTTCAGCTAAAACAACGTGATGCTAGCTAGTTAGGGGCAAATCTTAGACCTAAAGTGACGTGGGGTTACGACACCAAATCCCTCGGATGACATCCTTCGGTTGAGAGAATAGGAGAAGAAGATGGTGGTACTGGTGGATCCGTCGGCTGACAAGCGGGATTTACCCAGGTTCAGGTCCCCGAAGGTAAAAGCCCTACGTCCTGCTTGTCTGGAATTGATGATGAGCTTTACAGATCGATTACAATGGCGAGATCGTGAGATACGATCTCGCTAGGGTTTCTGGTGGGGAATATGAGCGTACCCTAGGTCGGCGGCCCTCCCAGCCATTAAATAGTGGGACTAGGTCTCGGGTCCTATACCGACTAGGTTTACATCTGGGCCTGCCGACCTAATATTTCTAAGTCTTTCCTTCGGGGCCTCCTTCCTGGGCTTTATGACCGATGGGCCTTTGTCCTTTTCCGTACCAGGGTAGTCCACGGTGGCACACCCGAAAGGTGTAACCATGTCAGTAGCCCCCGATGACCTAGTAGACTTAGAGAGTCTGGTAGGGACTCCTCCGCATTGTATCGTCCTGGTGCGAGTCGTGCCTTTAGTGATTCATTCGTATCCGTGTTTCAGGACGCTTAGTGGTGGATCTCGCACAATAAGCCTGGTACTCTCGACGGATCGGGACCAGTTAAGTGCTCTTGGGCACAAGCATTATTAGCGTACATCAAACTCGAGTCCCCAGGCTCGAGCTTGGAGGCTAGTCCCTTCGACTCCAGCCGCTTGGGATCTTACGGAGTCGAATTCGGCCTGAAAGGGTACCCAACGCGTCCGTCGGGATTTTTCTTCACACCTGCTGGTGCGGCATATCTGTCAAGCTACCACGGCTGCTGCCAGTTGGCCTGGCCCTACACGACGGATCGGTGGGTCTTACCTTTGCACTACGGAGTGCAGCATCCGAGGGTCAGCTGTATTTGATTCATCTCGAGTATTTTGCTCGGGTTATACCGAAGTCGATAACCTTTCGAGTGTTGCACAGTCGTGCTTTCATCGAGTGCGCGGTGGCGCTCCCGAGGGGAGTGTTCCTCAAAATTATGTTGAATTATTTATAACCGGGGATAATCTCAACCCATTTATTTTGCCGTAAACCGAGGGATTTGTTTTGCTCCCGATGGGAGTGAACAGATGCAAATTTGTTCAGTCTGACAACACATGGGAGTCGATACTTTGTCGAGTAAGACCGTGCCGAAGGCAGTCTGTAACTCCTGCGTCATGAATGACGTCACGCGCGTGCGCTGCGCTACCGAGGCACTCTGCCGTTGGCCTGCCAGAAATGACAGTACGAAATGTCACGTCGGTTTGACTGGTGGGCGCAAAAATTTCGCCACGCCATGATGATGGCCTCCTTATTTCTCATGCGTAGTGGACGATGCGTCTGGCGACGGTTGCCCTCCGCATGCGCCACGTGTGGGGTTGGATGTGCCCCGTTTTGCTCGATGAATATCGGACGGCACAGATCGCCCAGTCCGATGGATAAATAGGGGCGCCCCGGCGGTGAAAAAGGCACAATCCCCACTCTCACCGCCAAAGTTCCCCTTCTCCCCTTGCGCTCTGCATCTCTGCGTGTAGCCACCAAAGCGTCCATGTCCACCTCCGGTATGAAGAAAATCTCTAGAAAGAGAAGGTCCGCCGGCGCCGGCACCAGCACGGCCGGCGGGCTGAAGAAGATTCACGGCAACTGGCAGAGGTCGTCCGTGAATGAGCGTCACCTGGAGGTGCTGCGCCGCGATGGCCTCCTACCTCCGTTGGAGAAGATGCTGACGCGGGTGCCCGGCGACGAGGTAGCCCCTCGTCCCCGCGACGGCGAGCGCGTCTGCTTCGTCGATTTCGTGAACAGGGGATTCGCCTTCCCTGTTCACGAATTTGTCTGGGGGCTGATGTATGCGTACGGCGTCTAGCTCCACGACTTCACGCCCAACGCCATCCTCCACATCAGCTGCTTCATCGTCCTGTGCGAGTGCTTCCTCGGCATTCACCCGCACTGGGGGCTGTGGCAGCGGATCTTCAACGTGAAGCGCAACGCCGGCGCTCGCGGTGTTTACCCCGTCGGGGGTTTCGGCATCCAGTCCCGCGGGGACATCGAGTACTTCGACCTGAAGCAGCTCGAGTCCACGCAGAACTGGAGGAAAAGGTGGTTCTACGTCACCGACGTCCACCAGCCCGGGCAGAAGTACGGGGTTCCCCCGTTCCGTGCTGGCGTGACCGTGATGAAGAAGAACTACTGGATGCATCACCCCAACGCCCGAGAGATCAAGGAGTCCGTTCCCCTCATGTCTCGGGTGTCGAAGTTGCTGAAGACCGCCGGCAAGGAGGTAAGTGGCGTTCACCTCTTCACCACTTTCATCAGAAGGCGGGTGCACCCGATTCAAGCTCGGGCGCACCCGTTGTTTGAGTTTGCTGGGGCCACCGACATGACGTGCACGTTCGCGGAGGAGTTGTCCACGGGCGAGGTCGAGTCTCGCGTTTGCGCACTGACCCTGCTCAAGGTCAGCGAGGCGAACGTCCTTGAATCGCCCGTGGTGCCATTCAGCCTCGAGAACCCTGTTCCAGAGGTATGTGCTTTTTTCTTGTGTTTCTTTTCTCTGTTTGGCGTGTTTGCCAATGTTTGATTGCTGAGAGAGATTCTTTGTTTTTCTGCTCGAAGGGCATCTCGACATTTGTCAGCCTTCCTCCTCTTCCTGAGGAGAAGGGGACTTCTGCGGCCCCTGACTTGCGGGATGATACTGATGAGCAGGACATTTCTGTCTGTTCCGCTGCGTCGGTCGAGGATGCAGAGGCTGCGGACAGTGATGAAGTTCCTCTCATCCGTCGCAAGCATTTCCGCGACGCTGGCTCCAAGGCGGCGGGGGAGTCGAAGCAGGGTCCCGTCGTGGAGGGTTCCAGTTCATCGTCGCCTCCTACTCATGCCGACGAGGAGGTCCTCCAACGCGTGATACCGTGGAGCCTCCGCCGAAGAAGACTCATGCTCTCCGGACTGCTTCGACCCTACCGCTCTGCTGACAGTCCTTAGCTCGTAAGTTTTCAACTGCTGCTTTCCCTTTCTTGTTGGTTAGAGTTTCTATTTGAAATTCTTGGCTTATCGTGTGCTCATCTGCAGGGACTCTTTCTCTGGTGCGACTCTGCCGCCCAATGCGGGCAAACGAACGGACGAGGGCGACAGCGCGGAGGCCCGTCGTGCAGAGACAACGGCTCCTCCACCGCCGTCTGATCCCGACGTCGTGCCGGCCGCAACTGCCTCGACTCCTGGCGACGCCCTTGCCACCATCGCCAACGCTCCTCCGCTTGCTTCAGCCGAGCATGTAAGTAGTGAATACTTTTTGTTTGCATCGGGTGCGCGACAGCGCTCCCGATGGGAGTAGCCCCCGAGTCTATAGTCAACTAGGAACAGTTGGGTATAGACTATAAACTGATCTTTCTCCTTTGTTTCTTTGCTTTTTGTCTGTGATTTATCGGGTGCGCGACAGCGCTCCCGATGGGAGTAGCCCCCGAGTCTGTGGGCGACTGAATTCAGTCGTGTACAGACTCAAGTTCTTCCACTGACTCTTTGTTCTTTGTTTGGTGCAGCCTATGACGCTCGAGCTGTTGGGTATCGGCCGCCGTTTCGCGGCCATGGAGGCGGAGAAAACTCGCCTAGAGCGAGAGTCCGCCGAACTCTGAGGTTTGTCCTTTGTCTTCCGCTGCTTGGGAGTGTTTTTATTGCTATTTGTTTGAACGCCTTTTGCCTGCAGAGTTGTTGGCGCAGTCGCGACGCGAGAGGGAGAACGCCTCGCAACAGGCTGCTATCCTCAAGGAGCAGCTGGACACCGCCGCGGTCGCGAAGGAGGCGGCCGATGCCCACAAGCAGGCCTTGGTGCAGCGCCTCTGCGCGGCAAGCAACTCGTTGTTGGGTAAGTGTTAACTCTGCTTTTCTCTGTTCTTTCTGCTTCCTTTGGTTTAACCGAGCTTCTTTTCTGCTTTCTTCAGGTAGCCTTGGCACTATGGCATGTCCCAGCGCCCAGGCTGCCGTCGATGACTTGGACGGCGCAGTTGCTGCTGTAGAGGGTGCTGGCCAACAGGCGGGCGGTCTCCCGGAGAAGGCTAACGGCGCGCTGACGAGCTTGCATGGCAGTCTGTTTCCCAAGGGGCAGCCTCCTGCTTACCTCGGGATCTGGCTGAGCTGTTTGGCCCTGACAGCTCTGCCATCGACGACTTCAGACGCGAACACACGGTACGTGGCTCGCAGACCACCCTCCTTATGCTTGTGGGGCACGGCTTCGAGGGTGACTTCGACAAGGCTATGTCTGGGCTGCCCCGCGGACCCTCTGGCAAGCCGGTGGCTCTTGGCAATTTCGCCGAGCGGTCTCACGAGTTGGCACAAAAGCTGACTGAAACCTTGGAGAAGCAGGCTGCTAAACGTGCGAAGAAGGCCAAGAAGTCCGCGAGCTCGCAATAGCTACTTGTCTTTGTATTTTTCATCTTTTGTAGTTTGTCTGTGGCGATGCCTGTCGCCCTTTTGTAATGGCTATGCTAGTTGCAAACTTTATATAAGATATTCCATCTCTCTTGATGTCTTTGTGCCTTGCGACTTCTTCCAGCCCCCGGTCCTTCCTTAAGAAGGATGTCTCATACTTGGCTGCTTGGCTTGCTAACAGGTAAATCCAACGATTGCCGCTTTGTCTTCTGATGCCTCGTCGCATGTCCATGCGGCCATGACTGCTGGTTGTTCTTCCGGGAACCGCGACTCCGGGGATTATCGGCTCACGATGCTCCGGGATCGCTGCGCTAGGCTTGAGCAAGACCTGCGGGTGGTGCAGGGTGCCTTGGCCGTACTTAAGTCGAAGCAGCCTCGCCCCGCTGAACGGGAAGCATTCCTTCTTGAGGAGTTGGAAAAAGCCAACAATGACTTACTGTGTAAGTGGCTGCAAGCCCCCGAGTCTTTTGGCGTTGCTCGTTTCCTTAGTTGTTTCATCTTTCCTTTGTGTGTAGGTGTACAACAAGACCCTCAAGCTGAGGCCGGTCGGGTGGATAGTCGGCTTCGCCATGTTGCCGAGGCTGTCGGGCGCGACACCACCTCGTTTTGGTCAGACCCCTCACGAGGTCGGGTGCTGGCTGTTCTTCAGGATCGCATAAGCCAGGTGGCGTCCTTCGCCGGGGGCGTGCCGTTCTGCACTGGAGCTTGTGTACAAGGCGATGTTCCCTCTGGATCCGCAGCCGCAGGGTCTTAGGGCTCTCATGACGCGATTCCGCAATGGCAAGGCTGCGCAGAGTTTTATCCGGACGCAGCTTGTCAGCGGTGCGATGTACGCCTTAGCTTTTGTTCACCGGCGACACCCATATCTCGTCCTGAGGGGGATAGAAGAAATCCCCGACAGGGAAGACGGGGAGCCTACGCCGATGGAAACTCACTATCGCGCCGTAGAAGATGTAGCCGTCAAGTTGATTAGGAAGCTGGAGCGTGACACCGAGATTTACTCGGACTATGTGGCGTCACGGGTTCCAAAGGACGAGCCTGTAGACTGATTTTTTGTTTGTTTGTGCAAGCACATTGTATATTTGCAGAAAACTTGTATGCTTGTTCTGTAAAGCTTGGAGTTGCTTTGTATATAGAGTTCGTTTTTGTTTTGGCCTTTACTTAGCGCCGCCTCCGAGCATCGGTGTGCTGCTAAGGCAGAGAATGATTTGTGCTTGAACGGCGTAGCCCCTGAGTATCGGGTGTTACGTCCAGAGCTGGATATGATGTTTGCCCTTTCGGGTGTTTATTTTTTTTTTGCGCTGTGTGTTGGGTCATATGGTAGAGGAACATTGCGCTTTATTGCTAGAGACATGGTCTCTAATGTTTACAGAGGTGGCTGACCAGCCTTTGATAGTTGTGCTACGCGTAAAAGCGTCGCAGTTGCACCGCATTCCAGGAGTTGCAGATGAGTTCGCCTGTCTTCGGGTCCTTCAAGCGGTACGCGCCTCCACCGATGACCTCGGCGATGGTAAAGGGTCCCTCCCATGGGGAGGCGAGCTTGTGCACCTTCTTCTGTTTGAGCCTGAGTACCAGGTCTACTTCGACAAAGGCTCTTGTGCGCAGCCGCTTGCTGTGATAGTTGCGGAGGTTCTGCTGCTAGATAGCCGTTCGGGAGAGTGCGATGTCCCGGGCCTCATACAGCAAGTCAACGTCGTCCTCGAGTGCGGCTTACGCGTCGTCTTCATCGTACGCGACGATGCGAGGTGCATCGAAGAGTATGTCATGTGGCAGGACTGCCTCTGCTCCGTACACCATGAAGAATGGCGTGTACTGCGTCGATCTGTTGGGCGTGGTGCACAAGCTCCATAGCACCGATGGTAGCTCCTCTACCCTGGCTCCTGTTGCGCGCCTGAGTGGCACCAGGAGGCGCTTCTTGATGCTGCTGCATACGAGGCATTTGCCTTTTCCACCTGCCCGTTAGATTGCGGGTGGGCGACGGAAGTGTAGTTCAGCTTGATGGCCTTCTCCTGGCAGAACTCTTGGAACTCCTCGGCTGTGAAGTTTGTTCCGTTATCAGTGATGATGCTGTGAGGCACCCCAAAGCGAAACATGATGGACTTGATGAAGTTGACAGCTGAGGTAGCTACGCAGTTGGTAATTGGCACGGCCTCTATCCACTTGGTGAATTTATCGACAGCCACAAGTAGATGTGTGTGTCCTCCTCGAGAAGACTTGCGCAGTGGCCCGACCATATCGAGTCCCCACTGGGCGAAAGTCCACGCCAAAGGCATTGTCTTCAGTTCTGACGCCGGTGCATGAGGTCATGTTGCGAATTTCTGGAAGCCGATACACCGCTTGACGATGTCATCGGCGTCCTGCAACGCCGGGGGCCAGTAGAATCCAGCACGCAGGGCCTTGGCGACTAAGGCTCTGCTGCTAGCATGATGTCCACACGTGCCAGCGTGGATCTCGAGGAGCATGGCCTTGCCGTCCTCTGATGTGATGCACCTCTGGAGGATGCCTGATATGCTGCGCTTGTACAGCTCTCCGCCGATTATTGTGAATGCTTTGGCACGGCGAGTGATACGCCGTGCTTCGACTGTGTCCTCTGGAAGCTCCTGCCGGAGCATATATGCCAGGAATGGCTTTGTCCAGATAGGCTCGACGAGGAATACTTCGACTGAAGGTTCTGCTGCTGCAGATGCGTCTTCGCTTGCAGCTTCAGTCCCGGTTGCCGGTGTAGAGGGAGTCGCAGGCTACTTGACCTTGATAGATCTTTTGTTTATCTTCTTCAGGAAGACTCCGGGGGGCACCTTGAGTTTCAAGGACCCGATGTTGGCGAGGGTGTCTGCCTCCTCATTGCTTGCTCGCCCGACATGGCGGAGCTCGCAGCCGTCGAAGCTCCCCTCCATGATGTTATACAGGTTCCTATATGCTATCATGTTCTCTGTTGTTGCATCGCACTCCTTCATGGTCTGTTGCACGACCAGGTTCGAGTCTCCGTATATCATCAGGCGATCAGCGCCGCACTCCTTAGCCATCTTCATCCCATGGATCAGGGCTTCATATTCTGCTTCGTTGTTGGATGGCTTCTCGAAGTCCATCTGCAGCACATAACGAAGCTTGTCGCCTTTGGGTGATATGAGGATAACACTTGCTCCCGCGCCTTCGTTCCTCTTGGACCCATCGAAGTACATGGTCCATGAGTTGGACGTATCGGGTACCGACGGCAACTGCATCTCCATCCACTCCATAGTGAAGTCGGGGAGGACTTGTGCCTTGATTGCTGTCGGGTGTTTGTATGTTAGGTCTAGAGGACCTAATTCGATGCTCCACTTGGCGACTCTGCCTGTCGCTTTGGAGTTGTTGAGTATGTCACTTAGTGGAGCCGCGCTCACCACCGTGATGGGGTGCTCTTGGAAGTAGTGTGCCACCTTGCACGAGTTCATGAATATCCCATACGCCAGCTTCTGATAGTGCGGGTATCTCTGCTTCGACTTAGACAACACCTCGCTGAGGTAGTATATCGGTCTCTGCACGCCATGAGCTTTTCCTTCTTCAGCCCGCTCGACTACCAGCACCGTACTGACTACCATGTTTGTGGCCGCTATATAGAGATACAGCGGCTCCTTTTCGTGTGGTGCCACCAGGACTGGTGGCGTTGACAGGGTGCGCTTGAGGTCGATGAAGGCAGCTTGGGCTTCCTCGGTCCACTCGAAGCGGTCCGTCTTCTTCATCAGGTGGTAGAATGGGAGCACCTTCTCCCCAAGCCTGCTAATGAATCGGCTGAGTGCCGCTATCCTTCTAGAGAGCTGCTGCACATCCCTAAGCTTCGACGGTGCCGGCATCTTCAGGATTGACTATATTTTCTCCGGGTTTGCTTCGATGCCTCGCGCAGATACGAGGTAGCCTAGTAGTTGCCTGGCTGGCACACCGAACACACACTTAGTAGGGTTCAGCTTGATGGTGTATTTGTTCAGTGCAGCGAATGTTTTGCGGAGGTCGTCAAGGAGTGTGTCTTCCTTCTTGTTCTTGACGACGATGTCGTCAACGTACACCTGGACATTGCGTCCGATCTGCTCCTTGAGGCAGTTCTGCATCATACGCTGGTACGTGGCACCCGCGTTCTTCAGCCCGAAGGGCATCGTTGTGTAACAGTAAACACCAAAGGGTGTGATGAATGTTGTTTTATCTTTGTCTTCCTTCTTCATCCTGATCTGGTTATAGCCTGAATAGGCATCCAAGAAGCAGAGGCGCGCGCAGCCTGCAGTCGAGTCGACAATTTGGTTGATTCGAGGCAGTGGAAAATGATCTTTTGGACAACACTTGTTTAATGAAGTGAAGTCGACACACATGCGTAGTATGTCTGTGTTCTTCTTTGGCACCAGGACTGGGTTGGCGACCCAGTCAGACTTCTTGATCTCCCGGATGAAGTTGGCTGCTAGGAGCCTATCGATTTCTTGCCCGATGGCGAGGCGCTTCGGCTCCGCAAAGCGGCGCATCGTTTGCTTGACGGGCCTCGCATTGGGCAGGATCTGGAGGGCGTGCTCGGCGAATTCCCTAGGTATGCCTGGCATGTCGGCTAGACACCAGGCGAAAATCTCCCAGTTCTCACGTAGGAACTCGACGAGCGCGCCTTCCTATGCGGAAGGCAAGCTCGTCGATACGAGGACCGTCTTCTTGGGGTCCGTCGGGTGCACCTGATGCTCCCTTGTGTCATTTGTCGCGTTGAAGGCAGAGCCTGACGCTGATTGTTTGCCCTCGGGAAAGAGGGTGCGGTCGTTGGTGAGTGCCAACTCCTACGCCCCGAACGACTCAGAGATCTTGTTGAATTTCCGATCGCACTCGTCGGATCGTTCGAAGTCTCCGTTGACGGTGATTGTCCCGTAAGGTCCCGGCATCTTTAGCTTCAGGTAGGCATAGTGCGGCACCGCCATGAACCATGCGAACGCTGTTCGTCCCAGGACGACATGGTACTGCGACTTCCAGTCAACCACCTCGAACTCTATCTTCTCCTTCCGGAAGTTGGCTGGCTCACCAAAGATCATGTCGAGTGAGATCATTCCCAAGGGATAAACTGGTCTCCCTGGTACTATGCCGTGGAAGGTGTTGACAGAAGGCGCCAGGTTTGTCGTCAGTATGTTCATTCCGCGCAGCGTGTCAGCGAACATGATATTGATTCCGCTGCCACCATCCATGAACACGCGGCTCATAGCGAAGCCTCCTATCTGTGCATCCAAAACGAGGGCTGAGTGGCTCGGCCGCGGGACTTGAGGTGGATGATCGTTCCTGGTGAATGTCATGCTGGCATGTGACCAGTTGAGGTACTCTGGTACCGCGGGTGGTGATTTGACGGCAAGGTGGACCTGCCTTGTTATGAGCTTTTGGTCCCGATTTGAGGGACATCCTTTCTGAATCATGAACATGCGACCCACAGGCTTTGGGTAAGCATCCCCATCAGATCTTGGCTCTTCTACCCGTGGCTGGTACTGGACTGCACCCGCCATGTGTCCCGGAGGCAATGGTGGAGCGTGCGGCGCTCCCACAGCCAATGCCCCAGGTACTGCCTGCGCCTGTTGTTGCTGTTGCAGGAGGAGCTGTGCGTACTGGTCATGGAGGATATGAAATTTCTCACAGTCTTTGAGGAGGTGCTTGGATGTGAGAACACCATTCTCATCTCTGAACATGTGGAACCGGCATGCGTCATGAAGCGTTGGGGGAGTTCGTGGAGCTCGACCACCTCGCGACTCTTGTGGCCGCTATTTGCGCTTGATTTCTTTGTTGCCCTTGTAACCGGTTGTTCGACTGTCGTGCTCATAGCGACAGTCGTCACAGTTTCTTTGCTCGCGGCTTTCAGGAAAACCTGCCGCCACGAGTTCCATGCCCTCCGTGTCCTCGTAGACACGCGACTTCCTCTTGCCACGGCGGTCACTATTATGGCGACTCCAAGAACCTTGGTCACCGTTGTTACCAGGTGTGCCGGCGCACTCATTGCGTATGGAATCTTCGCCATCCACCCACTCGTTGGCTATCTGCATGAGATGGGCTATGGTCTTCGGCTTTATTCTTCCGAGCGTCTCCTTCAGCTCGAGTCGATAGACTCCTTGAGTGAACGCGTATATGGTGTTGTCTTCCGATATCTTCTCCGCCGCGTTGCGGAGGAGAGTACATCGCTGGATGTACTCACGCAACATCTCATCTTCACGCTGCTTGCAGGCTCGCAGCTCCTCGTATGAGGCAGGTCTCTTGTATGTGCCGATGAAATTGCGGACGAAGTCCTCGCTGAAGTCTTCCCAGCAAGTGTATGCGCCTCTCGGTAGGCTCTTGAGCCAGGCTCGAGCCGACCCCGAGAGCATGAGTTGTATGTACTGCATGGCAGTAGACGTCGATCCTCTTTGGCAGGTTACTGCCGTGAGGTAGTCCTCCAGCCAGGCGGAGGGTTCTTGTAGGCCATCATACTTTGGGGTCTCAGATGTTAATCTGAAACCCTTCGGCATCCTTGCCTCTCGGATACGACGACTGAAGCAGAGTGCTCCGCAAGGTTCGAAGTCTTCTTCGGAGTCTGGATCGTCGCTGCTCGTGTCGCATGAGGCCCGCCTCGTGCAGTTCCTGTTGACCTTGTTCTGCGTGATGACGTTGCGTGCGTCCTCGCCTTTCGTGAGGTGATATCGATCTTCTCATCTGCGAGTTGCGTGATGCCTCCGATCACGGGTGGCACGGTTTTCGCAGTCATGAGCGGCACGCTCGTTGTTTACACACACGATGCGGTCCTCCTGATCGCGAGCAGCGCGGTCGCCAAGGTGGCGGGTCCGCGGTTCATGCCGTGGACTTTGTTGTCGCCGTGGAGGCGCGTTGTTGGCAGTCACTGCGGCTGCGGTTGGTTGTGGCGGTTCCTCTGGTATCAGCTCCACACCCGCCATGCTGACGAACTTGATTTGCTGGCGGTGCAAGGCCGCCCGAGGGTCGCCCTCTGGTGGTTGCGTCGCTTGCAGGTACGTGGCCACCGACATGAGGGCGCCGGTAGCTGTTTTGGGAATTGGTATTCCTCCGTCATCCAGGGACATGAAGGAGTCCTCCAAGTTTCGGGTGACGGTAGTCCTTGCCCCCTCCGATATACGCAGGTAGCGGGGCCGATCGCGAGAAGGTTGAGATCACCCCGATGATTGGACGGACAAATCTGCCCGTCGCGCGCTTGACGGGCTAGCTTGCCTTCTTCTCTCCGCAAGGACCCTCTCCTGCTCCTTTAGCTTGATGCTTTCCTGCCATAGCAGGTACTGGTAGCATTGCAGGTCTTCAGCCGTTGCATCCTCCGCCGGAGCGCCATCCGCTACGGCCTTTATCGCCTTTTCACCCATAGCTTGGGTGATGTGCAGTTGAGTTCGTCCGTTCTGCAGAGTTATTGTGAACGGGTATGTATGTGGCTCGGGTGGAGCGCTTGGTGATGCTGCCGTTATGATAGCCGTCCCCGCGGCCGGTCCTGCGGCTGCTCCTGCGGGTGGTCCCGCGGGTGCTGTCATGTACACCTGCATGGGGAGGATGCGCGGAACTTCCTCCAGATCCGAGTCGTCTCCAAAGACGGACTCGAAGTTTACTTGATTTCCGTCGGCGAAGTTCGAAGGGCTCGATGACGGAGTCGATGAAGCATAGGGCACGACTGCCCATTCAGTCGTGCGCGCGAAAGATTGCGTAGTCGCAGTCGAGAACGACGCGATATCCTTGAGCGGATTGCCTAAAAACTCATCGGAGGAGGACACGGCGAAGGCCGATGCAGCTGATGACGGGGCGGATTCTACCGCGGCAGTCGATGAAGTAGCGGGTGCTGTTGCCGTAGGGTGCGGTGCGTCCGTGAGGCGGGGAGTGCCCCACTTGTTGACGAAGAAACGTAGTTCGCCGAAGCTTACGTCCACGCCTGCTTGTAGATCCGCGAAGGCCGGCCGCGTGACCGGCGAGTGTGGGCTGAATCCCAGGGAGCCGAAGAAGATCATGCCGGTGGAGAGCGTGCGAAATTCCTAAGATGTTTTTTCCCAAGTTCAGTGGTGAACATCCGCGCATATGGAGGGATCAGTGCGTCGATTACTTCACTTTGTACAACACGCAGCAGTCTATGTGGTTAACAGCAGCAACTCTGCATCTGGAAGGGAACGCAGCGCACTGGTATCAAGCTTATAAGAAGAGGCATAGGGTTCCAGATTGGGAAACATTCATTGCTGCAGTGGAGGCAAAATTTGGGGCTGCTGATCATCGGAGAGCAATGAATGCACTGCTGGAGTTGAAACAAAAAGGGATAGTAGATGAGTACTGTGTAGAGTTCCAGGAGTTGATGTTCCAGATTGCTGGGCACAATCCATATTATGATGAAACCCTCTTTGGGGCCCAATTTGTGAAAGGACTGAAACATGATATTAGGGTAGCAGTGGCTTCCCAAATTCCTGAGACAGTCGATCGAGCAATTATGCTAGCTCTGGTGCAGCAAGATTTACTGGTGCACGACAAACCATGGGGGCAACGGTACCAGAGTGCAAAGGAAGATGGTGGAACCACAAGAACAAAGCATGTCAAGCAGCCTGCTCGGACATGACAGAATGATTCCTGGAAGGAGCGCCAGCTTCATGAATATAGGCGTGCAAAAGGTTTATGCTACAAGTGTGGGGAGAAATTTGATCCATCTCACACTTGTGCCAAGAAACAGGTGGCAGAGGTACATGCCCTGACACTGGAAGACCACGAGCAGCTGATACCAGAGTCTGTATTGCAGCTGCTCGAAGTGCAGGATATTGCAGATGCCACACAGTTGTCCGTTTCATTACATGCACTGGCAGGGTCATAAGGCGGGAAACAATTCGTTTGATAACCTTGGTGAACGACCAAGTCATGCTGGTGTTGATTGACTCAGACAGTACCCATAGTTTTGTGAACTCTGCATTTGTAGAAAGAATTTCACAGTCAGAAGTACAAATTCCAGGGAGTTCAGTGAAAGTGGCTAACGGTGAAACTCTGTTTTGTGACAAAATGGTGAAAGTGTTGAACTGGTGGGTTCAAGGGCATTCGTTTGAAACAGATATGAGGGTGCTGCACTTGGGTGCTTACGATGCTATCATTGGGGTGGATTGGCTGAAACAACATGGAGATATTACATGCAACTGGGAACACAAACGTTTGAAGTTCCAGTACAAGGGCAAGGAGGTATGTTTGCATGGTATTCAGGCAGACTCAATTCCACCAATTTCTGAGGTGCATTTTGATCAAGTGTTAAAATGGGCAAAAGGAAATAATGTGTGGGCGTGTGCCCTGTTGGATGATGATCAAGTGCATGATGCTGTGCCAGTGGATGACAGAGTAAAGCAATTGCTTCAGGAGTTTGGGTCAGTATTTGAGGAACCTACAGAATTGCCACCACAAAGGCAGTATGACCATGCCATAGCGCTGAAACCAGACTCAACTCCACCTAACTCAAGACCATACCGTTATTCTCCATTACACAAAGATGAAATAGGAACGACAAGTCAGAACAATGATTCAGACAGGAGTGATTGTGCAGAGTATGAGCCCATTTGCCTCTCCAGTGTTGCTAATACAAAAGAAAGATGGAGGGTGGAGGTTTTGTGTCGATTACCGCCGGTTAAATGATCTGACTATCAAAAACACTTCTCCTATGCCAGTAATTGACGAATTGTTGGATGAGCTAGCTGGAGCGCAGGTGTTCTCTAAATTGGACCTACGCTCAGGATACCACCAAATCAGGATGAAACCTGAGGATGAAGCTAAAACAGCGTTCAAAACTCATCAAGGACATTATCAATTCAGAGTCATGACATTTGGGCTGTGCAATGCTCCTGCAACTTTTCAGTGTGTCATGAATTCAGTTTTGGAGCCTTACTTGCGCAAGTTTGTCTTAGTATTTATGGACGATATCCTCGTGTATAGTCCATCGATGGAAGCTCATATCTATCACTTGCGCCAAGTGTTGGAAGTTTTGAAACAACATCAGTTGTATGTGAAGGCATCCAAGTGTTCATTTGCACAAAAGAAAATGGAATACCTAGGTCACATTGTTTCGGCACAAGGGGAGGCTACAGATAAAAAGAAGATTCAAGCAATGTTGAACTGGCCTCGACCAACTAATGTCCCTGAATTGCGTGCCATCTTGGGATTTACTGGATACTATCGTAAATATGTGCGCTTCTATGGCATTGTAGAAAAACCTTTAACCAACTTGTTGAAAAAGAAGGCGTTTGAGTGGTCACCTGAGGCTGAGCAAGCTTTTCTGCAACTGAAACAGGCCATGACCAGTACACCTGTACTAGCTCTGCCAAATTTTGAAAAGCAGTTTGAAATTGAAACTGATACTTGTGGCACAGGGGTGGGTGTCGTGTTGATGCAGGAGGGGCATCCAATTGCTTTTTTGAGCAAAGGTTTAAGTCCTCAGCATTGTTTGCTATCAATATATGAAAAGGAATTTCTAGCATTGATAATGGCAGTGGAAAAATGGAGACAATTTACAGAGAAGTGAGTTTATTATCTGTACTGATCATCACAGTCTCAAATATTTGGATGATCAGAACTTGCACTCCCCAATGAAGAAGAAGGCCATGGCCAAACTAATGGGCTTACAGTTTAAGATAATGTACAAGAAAGGAAGTGAAAACACTGCTGCTGATTCACTATCCAGGATTGCTCCAATTATGCAATTGCAAGCCATTTCAGAGGTCAGACCACTCTGGTTACAGGAAGTAGTGAACTCCTATGCAACTGATAGTATAGCTCAGCTCAAACTGCAGCAATTGGCACTGCACAGTCCTGATGATAATCAGTTTGAGCTTTGTCATGGGTTGATTAAACACAAAGGCAGGATATGGATTGGAGCCAATTCTGCTATTCAAACAAAAATGATATTTGCTTTCCATGCAAGCCCTATTGGAGGTCACTCTGGAATTGTACCAACTTATTTGAGATTGAAAAAGTTGTTCTCCTGGTCCGGCATGAAAACTGAAGTTGAAGAATTTGTTAAACAGTGTGAAGTGTGCCAACATGCGAAGCATTCTCTAAGCAAACCGGCTGGACTATTACGGCCTCTTCCAATACCAGATGGGGTTTGGAGAGAACTCACAATGGATTTTGTGGAAGGACTTCCTGTGTCGGGTGGAGCTAATGTCATCATGGTGATTGTGGATCGTTTGTCTAAATATGCACATTTTGTTCCTCTTAAACACCCATTCACAGCTCCAGTGGTAGCTCAAGCCTTTCTCGACTCAGTGGTGAAATTGCATGGGGTGCCTTTAACCATTGTGTCGGACAGAGACAAAATCTTCACCAGCAAATTTGGGAAAGAAGTGTTTCAGTTGCTGGGAACAAAACTTCAGTTCACAACGGCTTATCATCCGGAAACGGATGGCCAGACGGAGAGGGTAAACCAATGTCTGGAAATGTTTCTTCGCTGTGCTGTGCATGACACACCGAAAACATGAAAAAAAATGGCTACCTCTGGCAGAATTGTGGTACAACTCTTCTGAGCATGCTTCTATTGGATGTTCCCCTTTCAAGGCTCTATATGGGGTTGAACCAAACCTGGGAGCAATGCCTTTGGAAAGGGACACACCAGAATCTGAAGCAGGGGAGTTACTGGCAGGTTGAAAAGAGCAATTGGATAAGTTGAAAACTCATTTAGCTGTTGCCCAGAACATAATGAAGATGCAGGCAGAAGTGCTCCTCAAATTACAACCATATGCTCAATCTTCCTTGGTGAATAGACCTTGTCACAAGCTGGCTTATAAGTTTTTCGGTCCATACAAGATTCTGGAGAAAATAGGGGAGGTGGCCTACAAACTGGACTTGTCTGACAGTTCCCTAATACATCCAGTGTTTCATGTATCACAGTTGAAACCTTTTACTCCAGACTATACACCGGTCTATTCTGAATTACCAGTATTGGTTGAGCTTAATACGCTGGATACTGAGCCGGAAGACATTCTGGACAGGCGCATGGTCAATAAAGGTAATGCTGCTATCTCTCAAGTGTTGATCAAGTGGACTGGTTTGCCGGCAACGATGGCGACTTGTACGTGCTCAAGACAAGGTTTCCAGACGCACTTGCTTGGGGACAAGCAAGTTCTGTTGGGGGAGGTGATGTAACGACTGTGCAGTGACTGGCGGACAAGACATAGACTTAGGAGGCGTCACCTGATTAGAAAGGCGATCAAATCAGTGACGCGTTGGGCTGGTGAGAGTTGGTAAGAGGGTCCCACCTGTAAGTGTGACTACCGTATCGTGTACGTGTGTGCTAGGTATATAACCAGCGGTTGTTGTGTCGGACAGGCATCGAATGAATGAATGAAAACTCTGAAATCTAATCCCCAATTCGTCTCTTCCCGATCCCCAATTTCGTCTCTCCCAATCTAGTGTATCCTTCTCTCAGCCTCACGTCTAGATCCTTCACAAGGCAACGGGGTGTTACAAGATGCTGTGATGGAGATTCAGGAACAGCCAAGCAACGTCGTAACCCCTCCATCTAATTCGCATCCTTGACATTATGGATAATCCTAGAAAATTTCTGCAATAAAAAGAAAAATCTAGAAAAAACTTAGCTAACAAGATGTTACACGTAAGTCAGTGAAAGACCAATCCTTTTGCATGACCAACAGCAAACTACACAACAAGGTACTGAACAGTCTGAACTTGAAATCTGGAGGCATTCAGTGGGAGGGCAAAATGCATGCCGACTAATCTTCTCCCATATTGGAAGTATACAGTACAAGTCACAAATCACACTGGGAACTCAGGGAACCGGAGGAACGAAGGCCACAGAACAGAAAGCACAACGTTTCTTCTTAGATATATACAGATAGCTTGCACAGGGAGAAAGGTATACATGCTACGGAATATAAGAAATATACTACCACCACCACCGCCACTACCCAAAAGGTTACCGCTGCTAAAAGCAATACTTGCTGAACTGCAGCAATTCATACAGATACCAGAACATGGATATATACATACATACGTCTATTTACTAGCAAGTAATGAAGGCGGAGGGCTAGGGCGCTATGCATACTGCGGCTCGCCAGTTCTCGCCTAAAACCAAGGCAACTGGCAGGGAAAACGGCATGAAATGCCAGAATGCCTCTTTTGGGCATTCCTTGCTGATACAGGACCAAAGGCCATACGTGCGCCTTTAGTCTGTGAACCAATTATGAATAGCTCTTCCCAACAGTTTGAAGGATCATGCATGAGCGTTTCCTTGAATGATCAAGGGAAGAAAGAACAGAACTAGAGCAAAGTTAGCATATATTCAGCAGTCTGTGTTGGTAAATGAGGCCGCGTAGTCTAAGCCACTCCGCGGAGTGACCGATTCATGTGATGAATCCACACCACTGAGCTTGGTGGTGTCATCGATGACTGCTGACTTAGACTTAGGTGCCAACTGTTTGGCCTCCTCGTACGAATAAATGTAAATTCTTTTCACCATGCTGCAAAACTCGCTGCAATATCATGAATTACAGTGTGATTAGGACTTGGATATAGGAAATTTGCATCCATTCAAAGACAGAGATAAGGGTTCTTACTCCCAAGGATCGTCCCCAACAAGCATCATATCATCCTCTTCATCGGCATAAACAACCTGCCATTTCTTGAGTGTGGAACATAGCTCCCCCCGTATATCAAACATCTCCTCCAACTTGCGGTGAAGATTGCCATATCCATCTAGCTTTGTTAAGTCCACTGCTCTTCCAACTGCCATTCCTCTCATAATTACCTTACAGTAGAAAAAAATAAATGCTGTCAAAACCCTAGAGGAGGAACAGTAATTAATAAATCTTTAAGTTACATGAGTTCAAAGTCGAGCATCTTTAAAATGTGACGAACTATCACCTTTGTGCAGCTTCTAACTTGGCGACTTTGAGTCTCAAGAAGAGCACGCTCACTGCTTGCTGCTGGGCAATTGGAGTTGTTGACATTGGATGGCTGCGAGAGCTCACCAGAGTCCACGTCCACAGATGCAGCCATTTGGTCATAACCATCACCTGAAACAGTAACCACACGCTGTGTTTCTTCCACAGCAGATCTTATCTCAATTCCAAATAATCTGCAACCACCAGTAGTTGGTTCAAGCTTTCTTTCAGCCATGACTTTGTTAGTGCTTGCAGCATAAGAGTCTTCTCTTGATTCTCTTGCTGGCCAGTAGAACTGATTGGATGCAGCAATTGATGATGATGATGATGAGAAGATTGATGTACGAAATAACTCTTGAGCGCGTTGTGGATCTGAGAATGAGAGGGTTTGGCTTCGCTCAGCTGGGGACTTCCATAGTCCTGATATCAAAAATATGATATTCATGACTATGAGCTGAGCACCGAAACTGTAAACCAGATCATTACTTGTAACAGGTGCTAAGGTGTTCAGATATCTTACCAAATTTTGGAGGAAGTTCTGGAACCACAGAAGGTGAAGCTGGAGGTCGTGACCGCTTATTCCTCAATGGAGGTTGAGGGGGTTGTGGATTAGCTGCATCCAATGGTTCCAGTTCCCATGGCGAAACTTTATCTGGACGAAGAATGGATGAAGGTTCGTCCCATTGTACCTGGCAATAATTAGAGGAGCATATCAGATCTGAAAAGCAAACATGGAAAACATGACAACGAACAACTATAAGCATTCAGAGAAACACATAATTCTTCTAGTTGAACCCTCAAAACTCAGTATATTCGTACCTTCAGAGATTTCCAATCAGAATCTGCCCATGAAGATGTTGACATTGCCGTTGTGCTCCCAATACCAGTAATTGTTCCACTGAACCTGTAATACACAAGAATATTTATCATATCCACCTAATAGTGGTAGTAAAGGCAAAGCCAACATCTTGTCTAAAGCAATCTCATGTTACCTTCTTTCAAGAGCTTCATCGCCTTCAAATTTCATCTTAAATCTCATTCCAACGGAAATATTCTGCTTCTTTGCTTCAAGGTACTTGTTAACGCTCACTACAAACTCAGATCGACTTGTTCTGGGAATATAATCAGAGGCATGCATTAGGTCTTTTAGACAAGATTGTATGGATAAAATAAAACTCGCCAGTTTTAGTACTTGTTATGATAACCATAATGCTATCTCACTTCAGCAAAAATAAACGATAGTTGGAAGGGGTAAATTCTCGGACGTAAATACACAACAGGTATAAGCATTAATCTTAAAGCCCTTAGGAAGAATAATTATATCTCACACCTAAGCAGGATGCATTGGGAATTGCCATTTGAATTAAATAAAATCTGCAAAGAAGTATTCTTTATTTTTCGTTCAATACTGTTAACTCTTTATTATCTTGCATTACTTGTTATGCTTTATTATCTTTGCATTACTGGTGGGTTGCCAACAATAAACATCACTATGAAAAAAGGGCATAACTAAAAGGAAAATTGGTTGAACCTTACCTGGGTTTGTAGAAAACAGAGAAGAGGGTCCCCGTGGAGATAGCATGGGAGGCTGTTGCAAGAACTCCTAGATGCATGCTGTGACTTGATATGACAGATGACGGCATGTTATTTACTTGTCTCATATGCCTCCTTACTCCAACCCGCAATTCACCATTTTCACCTCTGCAAATTATAGGAATAATACTTAGAACTATTCACCAGAATTAAACTGAACCAGGAGAGTAGGAGAGAGGTGCAAATGCATAAAAAATGCCTCCAAGTGACAAGACTACAGTATCTTGTACCTCAGAAAGATAAATGCATCACCAGCAACCAATCTTTTTGAGCTAACAAAGAGACTCCAGCCAGTTGTAAGTAGATGTCGCCTAGGTTGTCCTGAAACACAAAACATAGGAAGACATGAGATGGAACCAAAGAGAGAGACTGCACACATACTCATGAATTAACGAATCAGTAGATGCTGCGTGATTCTACAGTGGTAACAATTCAGCATTCAATCGTAGCATGAATTGAGAAAAAAATGACAGGAAGTTTATAGGGGCTTCAAGCTGAATGCTGAAACTGTAAACTTACCACGAAATATGTGACGAAAATGCCACTCGGTTCCATGGAGATCTTTGGCCACCAGTTCTTGACATGGTGGATTCTGAGACATGTCCTGCAAAGCAACAAGCCAACAAACCATCAAATAAGCCAGAGATAGCGTAGACATCAACTGGAGTAAAAAAATGCTTTTGATGCTAACCAGCGGAGGAAGACACTCTTCCGCATGTCTCCTAAGAACAGAAAAACCACCGTGGGTACTCGTATCCGAAGCTGTTAGTGTCTTGCAAAAGGAATGTATTGTGCCTCTCTCAAGTTCTTGTGGCTCAGGACCCGAGCTTGGGAGCTCACTTTGCTAATTAAGAGAATTCAATGGGGGAAATTAATGAATGTACATGTAAAGAAGAAGATGAAACAGAACTAACAAAGTAAACTGCAACATGTGAAGAGAATATGCCACAAGATTTTACATTGCAAAATAATATGAACCCTTTGCACGTTGACGCCTTTGCACGTTGACGATGGTTAGAAAGACTCACATCAGCTTCTGGTTGCAGCATAATTTGAGCGTAAACTTCATCAGAATCAGCTTCTGTCTGCATTACAGAGTTCAGCCAGTTAGTTAACATTTCTAGCTAATAACTATTTCCTGGACACTCGCATGGAAGGAGGTTGCAGCAGACAGATAAGAAAAACACTGACCCGAAGTTCTACATTGACCACACGGCATAGGATTTTGGATGGTAGATTGAACATCGGCAGGTACTGGTCAAGCTGCTGGTTCATAGACCCCTCAAGCTATAGAGTAAATGGTGATCAGTTTGAGGTTTAAAAACATATATCCACCAGAAAGAATTAATCAAGTGAGGCAGGCAGAGAGAGAAGACTCATAGAGCGGTGAGTACCTGTTCCATATGACCCTGGGGAAGGTAATAAACCCGTTCGTCTTGTCTAGGTACCGTGATCAGCGGACCGGCGCAAGCATGCCATAGCTCCCGGAATAGTGCATCGCTACAGTTTCCTGCATTTTAGCAAGTGATCTCCAATATTAGGTCGTCAGAAGTTGAGAAGAGCAGAGACGAAGGATACATGGCACGACACTACTAGTTGGTTTCTGTATTTTCTATTGTCGAAAATCATTTATCCTGAATTGTCCTTACCCATAATTGGACAGTTCCAACTAATATGGTGCACAAAAGTCTACCCAACTAAAGTGTCGTAATTATCATCAGCACATCAACACTACTACGTGCTAAACTTGGCACCGTGAGAATTCAGTACAAATCAAACGTATATTAACAAAACAAAAAAAGATAAGACTGGACACAAGAATACACATGTTTTTTTTCATTTCTAATAATTGAATGGGTCACGTTTCTGAACAATTCGCATCAGTACATCGCAGGCATCGATATGGGAGCAAAGCAACCCCCCAAGATGCGGTACTAGTACTAAATCGAGAGAACTGCACGAGCATCATGAATACACTCACATAGAGAGGGCAGTATATACGGATCGGACCAACAAGAGCGACCGCGACCCAGCTACTCGAAACAAAATGGGCCAGGTTGGCCGAACAGTATCATGTTTATCAACATCGACTAAAAATTAGAAGCGATTCCACCAAATTTTGTGCTACACAAAGAGTCAACCAGTTAAGTCCACCACCTGAAAAGCGAAGTTTCGCGAAGCCTATATGCTTAACATGCGACACCAGAGCAGGTTTCTATTTTGTACCGAACCCCAGAACGGCAAAAAACCGCATGGACGGGAGGAAAATGCTCCGACGACGACAGAGAGAGAGAGAGGGGGCCGCGCGCGCGGGACGGCGGGAGATCGAACCTGGGGGGCCACCGGGCGCTGCTGGAGGGTTGGACATCTCCGCCGCTGCAGCCATCACGGTACCGAAACCGAAACGCCCGGAGAAGTCGATGACGCTACGGGCGGGCGAGGAGAGCAGGAGGTCCTCGCGATGTACGTGCTGGAGTTGCCACGGCCGGCTCAGCTCCACGGGGAGATCTGCCTGGACGCCCGCCCGCCCGCAGACGAGCCTTGCGTACAGCCGGGCCTGGCTGGCCTCCAGGAAACCCACGGAATTGCGCGCGCGGCGTGGGCGGGCGGGGGACCTCGCCTGAGTGGCGGTGGGATCCGGCGGCGGGTCACGGGGGGAGAGGAGGGCGGCTGCGTGGAAGGGAGGAGGTGGCGTGTGTGGTGGTGAGGAGGGAGGAGGAGGAGTGAGGTGCGGATTTGGCTGCTGCTGTTGGGTCGACCGGTCTCCTTTGGTTTTGACAGCGAGCGGCGGAAGGGAAGGGGGAGGTGCAGGAGGACGGGGAGGGAGGAGACAGGCGGGTCACGGGTGGATGGGCGCGCCTCGGTGGGTGGGTCCGCACCGCACTACTGCCTCTGTCTGTCTGTCCGTCTGGGTGGATAGGACTGGGCGGGGCGGGAGCGGAGTTTTCTTTTTCTTTTCCCCTGTTGTGCTCTGCCCGTGTTTTTCTGAGTCTTCAGACTCCGGATGGGACGGATCGGTGGCTGACTGCCGCTGCTGCTGTGCACGGTGGTGGTTGGGATGTGCCTGCACACGCACGCACGGCTGGCTTCTCCGTTACGGTACTCACTACTCCTTGGCTTGGCACGAGAAACACGCCCTGCCATGGATCCGACCCAGGCGCAGCAGTGGCAGTCAGGGCCCGCTCAATCTCTCTCCCACACGTACGTTTGCACCCAGCTGGCTGCCAGTCGGCACGGTGGCGCGAGCGCGAGAATCTTTCACTGCTGGTGCGCGCACGCAGCGTACTCTACTCCGCCCTGACGTGTCGTGTCGTGTCGCCGCTGCCCGCCGACACCGACAGTTTCTCCACCCGCGCGTGGCTTCGTCATGAGGGCAGCAGCGCGCGAGGTGGAGACGCAGCCAGCAACTTCAATTTTTCTGCTCCCTTGCCCTGTCTGTACTAGTACTATGATGACTAGAATTAGTAGCGCTGCTAAGAGGGTGCTTGGATACCTTTTAGTCCCATGACTAAAAGTAGTAGGACTAAAACTTGCTAGCCTCACCCATGCTTGGATCCAAAATACTAGAGAGACTAAAATCAGTTAATGAGCATTTATTATCCTCTCTCTCCCCTAATTTATTATCCTCTCTCCCCTATGGTAGTTGCCTCCCGCCAAGTTAAATGAGGAGAGAGAGGACTAATTCACATTTTAGTAGGGGTTCCCCTGACTAAAAGATTTTAGTCCCAAGACTAGTTTTAGCTCCTCTTTAGTCAGGGGTGCTTGGAAGAATAGCCTCTTAAAGGGACTTATTTTAGTCAGACTAAAATTAGCTCTATGGATCCAAGCACCCTCTAAGTGCTAATCGCAAATCTGGTCTTAAAAAATATGCTAGTCCCACCACTCTAGATGCATCCATGGCTAGGCTAGCTATGGCATTAGCATGTCCCTCACCGACCCGGCACCGGCACGCACCCACGCCCACCACGAAGCCGGTCATGTAGCTAGCGCCGACGGAAAGCATAGCACCCAGCTTAGATTATCTCCAACAGCCTTTCTATATTTAGCTACAAATTATAAAAACTGCAAATATACAAATTTGGTTTCAAAACGTTGCTCCAACAGCCTTTGTATAAATGGTCCCATCAAAAAATTTACAAAGCTTGCTATCCTTGCACCCTCATTTGGTATATTTGTAAAGTCTAGAGCCACTTGCGATATCCCAGAAAAAGGAGCGGGAGAGGCCAACTGCCATGCGCCGGAAATTTCCACTCTCGCCGCAGCGGCCATGGAGGCCACGGCGAGCTCTGCCGCGCATCCGACGCCGGCGTCGACCCTCCTCCGCGCCCGCAGCTCCGCCTCCGGTGCCGAATCGAGCTCCGCCTCCCCAGGCTGCGTCGGAGCACCTCGCCGCCCTGCCTCCCTCGCCACCGTTCGCCGCGCTCGCGAGCCGCGCCTGCACCTCCCCTGCCGCCGCCCGCGTCAGAGCACCCCGTCGCCCCGCACGCGCCCCGCCTCCCCCGACGCGGAATCGAGCTCTGCCTCGCATTCGACGCCAGCGCCGACCCTCCCTGCCCACGTCGGAGCACCCCGCCGTCCCGCACCGCCTTCCCCGTCGCCCCGCCTTCCCCGACGCGAAATCGAGCTCCTCCTCCCCTGCTGCCGCCCGCATGCGCCCCGCCTCCCCCGCCACCGTTCGTCGCGCCCGCGAGCCACGCCTGCAGCTCCACCCCGCCGGCCGTCGGGCCGCCGCTTGCCGATGCGGAATCGAGCTCCACCTCCGATGCCGAATCAAGCACCACAAGTTTTTCCCAATGGTGTGGCTGACAAGGGGACCCCACATGTCATTGTGATACATACAAGAAATCTAGTTATACAAATGCTGCAAAAGCAAAAAATGTGTTGGCTTTGTAAACTTCCTCTCTCCTCTTGCTATCACGTGTTTTTACAAATCCTTTAGGCCCCCTTTGATTCATAGGATTTTTGTAGGAAAAACATAGAATTCTTATTCCTATAGGAATTTGCACCGTAGATGCGTTTGATTCATAAAAAAACAGCAAAGGACACTTGAAGGAAATTTCCTTTTGCAACCAGATTCCTATAGAATACCAAAGGAAATAAACAATCTAGTCAGACCTCATTTTTCATTCCTTTGAAAGGAACGAATCCAGTAGGATTATACTTGCAATCCTTTCCTATCCCTATTCCTGTATTTTGGAATCCTATAAATCAAAGGAGGCCTTATATAGAAAGACTGTTGGAAATGCTCTTACGTGCGCTACTACGCTTCCTTCTTTCTTTCTCTAGCTACGCACAGACTGCGAGAGTGAGTACACGATGGACTGTGAGTTGGTTGGTTTTACGTGTGATTTAATTTAATTCCACACTGGTAGTGGCTGGTTACTACTAGTACTCCGGTGTGCTGCCAAATCTAGCGCAACACAGCACCAACTTGGTGGTGTGGACTGCTGCGACCTGCTTGCTCTTTTTGCTAGGTGATAAAACTGGACGAGAGAGATACGTGTGGAAACCAACGACGGACGGGAGAAATGATGAAGAAAAAAGAATGGAGCCCAGGGTTAGTGGCCACGTCCTTGTCCGTCCAATCCCACGGCCTGTCGGTCTGTCCGTCTCTCGATGCTTTGCTTTGCGTACGTCTCGTCCCGTCGATTCTCACTGATCGGGAGATCGGAAAAGGAAAAAGCCCAGCGAGAGCGACTCTTCGTTTTGGTTTGGTGGCTGTCCCCCTGCCGGACCGAATACGTATGGTACACCCTGCTCCCAAACTCCCAATTCCTTCTCTCCGGCAAAGTTATCTCGTGGGTTCGTTTGACCATTCGTCGCGCCATTATCTTAGAGAGCATGATGTGACGCGTGAATCAGCCACGTTCATCCCGTGAGCCCGTACGTGGACGGACAAAACGATGATGCAGCCGTGAAACAACCACAGATATCTCCATAATTCCATCAACAACGCGCCGACACAAACGGATCTGTTTTTGTCCGTTTTGACTCCGTTTGGGTCGCGAATCGGACATGTCGTTGTCACCAATGAAAGCTCGTCCCTGTCGTCGAGAGCACGTCGTCGTTGCCGCCGCGCTACTGCTGTTGCTCCCTCGCGCTTGCGCCGCCACGCTGCTACTCCCGCTGTTGCTGCCCGTGCTCGAGTCGCGCTGCTGCTCCTCCGCTCGCTGCTTGTCCCCGTCACTCCGGCCAACAAAATTGCGACGGACGTTGCCGTGGCTGCCGCACATGCCGTCGTGGAGGTCGTCTTCCCTTGGACTGGCTGCTCTTCCGTGCACCCGTCGTTCGCGTCGCCGCCATCAAACGACCACGAGCTGCTGCCCAAGCCATTAAATGAATCAGATTGATTTTACTGCAGTGCTCGTCAGTGGGATGCGAATCAGATTGGGCTAAGAGCTGGTCTGAAAACTCCCCTTTTGCCAAAGCACCACCACGGGGCAGACGAGGAGGAGCTAGAGCAGCACCCCAACGGGGAGGAGGTGGAGGAGACAAAGAGCGAGCTACTGTTGCCGCCCGCGCGCCGCACATCGCGCCGCCGCCGTAGACTGTCCCCCCACCGCACCGCCGCGAGCTCGTCCGGCGCCGCGCGCGCCGGACCGCGAGCTCGACCCGCACCGCGCCGCCGCTGCTCATCCCCGCCATCCCCGCGCGCCGCCGCCGCTCGCCCCGCCCGTCACCGGTGCTAGTTGAGAACGAAGGAGAGAGAGGATAGCATGTGCGGTAGGTGGGGAGAGACTGGCTTGTGGGGTTGGAGTGGACTGGACGGAGCAACGCGGAGAAAAACGGAGCTCCGCGCGCGTCCGTCCCGACGCAAATCCGCCCTAGATTTGGGGCGGATATGGGTCAAAACGGACTCAGGTCTGTTTGGGTCACTGCGTTGGGTGTTGGTTTTTACCCAAACAGAAACTGGACAGAAACGGACGAAATGGGTCGGCGCGTTGGAGATGGCCTAAAAACACCGACTGAACAATGACTAGTTTAGATTTTCCATAAAAACATCATTATCTGTCATCTGCGACAGAATGCGCAGCTCACTCCGGGTACGTCTTCAAAATCTAAGTCTTTACTTTCACTTACTACAAATCAGTTATCGTCTAGACTTCTTAATGTTGGCGTTGCTATGGGAAGGAATGAGAAGGAAGTTCTGGTTTCGGCTAATGCTCTAAAGCATATGGAGTTTGACCGAGTAAAGGTTTATCCTAATGCAACGAGTAAGCCGGCTGCTCCCCCCCTAGATGAGGACGAGGCGACTGACAATGTCGATGGTCAGCTTCTATCTCATCTAGTTTGGGAGGTGTTGGAGGTGGGCTTAAACGAGTCAGGGCTAGGGTCTATTTATGACCTGCAAGCTTCTAGTCGTAAATCTAAGAACGCCTCCGCAAAAAAGAACAAAATAGCACGAAAATCCCCAAAAGTTTCCCGATGAATGACATGTTCATGAATAGCAGAAGTCTTGGTGACTTGGCTAAACATCTACATATTGCACAGTGCATCCAAGATCATAACTTGGACTTTGTGGCCATTTCGGAAACGGGTAGAAGAGATTTCCCAGTGAATGTCCTTAACCGTATTTCAGGCGGATTGGATTTCCATTGGTACTCTCACCCACCTCGTGGAAGGTCTGGGGGCATTCTCCTCGGCGTTAAATCAAACTCTATGGATGTGTTAGCGGTTTCGGATGAGGATTTCCATATCAAGTTCCATATCCGAAACAAAGCTGATAATTTCATATGGAGTTTGGTGGACGTGTATGGGGCAGCCCAGGAGGAATATAGGCGGCTTTTCTGCGTGAATTGGTTAATCTAGGTAAAGATAACCCTCACCCTATTCTTATAGGGGGGACTTTAATATGCTTAGATACCGACACGAGAAAAGCAGAGGTCGATTCGATGGTCATTGGCCTTTTCTTTTCAACATCGTCATTGACAGCTTGGGTTTAAGAGTGGTCCACATGACAGGAAGGCAGTTTACTTGGGCAAACAACTTTTTGGAGCCAACATACGAAAAACTAGATCGGATACTGATGGACACGGATTAGGAATCAAAATATCCTATGATGTCTGTACGCGCTCTAGAACGTATTGAGGCTCTATCGGATCATGTCCCGATTCTCTTAACCGCAGGTCTCCCAAAACCAAACGGTAAACACCAATTTAAATTTGAATTGGGTTGGTTACATCGTGAGGGATTCGGGGAGATGGTTAAAGAAATCTGGGAAAGACCAGTTGGTGGCGCTACTCCTATACAAAGGTGGAATAATAAGATGCGGAACACACACACACACCTTCGAGGATGGGCGCGTCACACAACTGGGCTACTTAAAAAAGAAAAAGCTCGACTGTCGGCCATTATTGATGAACTCGAAGAGATCGCGGAAAGTCAACCGCTATCCACGCAACAGATTGAACTCAAAAGTCAATCGAACGCGTCTTTAGCTAAACTTTTACGTGAAGAGGAAATCAAATGGTATCAACAATCAAAGGCTAAGTTCATTCTTCAAGGTGATTCAAACACAAGATACTTTTATAATGTCGCCAATGGTAGACATAGAAAGAAACTTATTCATTCACTTCATCAAGAAGACGATCTGATTGAAGGACAGGAAGAGTTAAAGAGGTATATCACTAAATACTACAAAGGTTTATTCGGGGCGCCGGAAGAAGGTAACTTTTCTCTGGACGAGTCTCGAACAGATGATATACCTCATGTTTCTAATGACGAGAACACTTTCCTTAGTGCACCCTTTACCGAAGAAGAGGTAAGAAAAGCGGTTTTTCAGTTGGAACATAACAAGGCTCCAGGTCCAGATGGATTTCCAGCTGAGTTTTTTCTAAACTTTTGGGATACTATCAAACCTGACCTGCTCGCTATGTTTGATGCTTTGCATGCGGGGCAGCTTGAGCTTTTTCGCCTAAACTTTGGGGAGATTATTTTGTTGCCTAAGATTAATGATGCGGAGAGGATCCAACAATACAGACCTATCTGCCTCCTTAATGTCAGCTTCAAAATATTCACTAAAGTGGCAACCATTCGATTGAATTCGGTCGTTGATCATGTAGTTAACGATTTTCATGCAAGGGAGGAATATCCTCGATGGTGTAGTCATACTAGATGAAACAGTTCATGAGATGCACCACAAGAAATTGAGTGGAGTGATTTTTAAAATAGACTTCAAAAGGGCTTGTGACAAGGTTGAAAGAGCATTTCCTAAATCCTATTGGTTTTGTGTGTTAGTTAACAACACTAGTGATCATCTAATGTGATGCTAAGTGGTGCAGGTTTATTGTCATATTTTTACCCTGAGCATCAACCACCCAAAAGGGAAGAATTGGCAGAGTTTCTTTTGATGCAGGTCAATCCCAGGCCGGAGTCTCCGGTCTACTTGGGCCGGATGAAAGGATCGTATGGGCACCTAGAGGGGGGGGGGGGTGAATAGGTGCTACACCAATTTTTAATTCTTTTTCAATTTAGGCTTAACACAAAAAGGTAAATTCTCTAGATATGCATCTACGGTGAATTTACCTATATGAGAAGCAAACTAAACAACTAGGCAATTAACAATACAAGTAAAGACTACAAAGGGAAATGGGTAACCGAAAGGGGAAGCACGCGGAGACAAGGGTGTATTCCCGAGTTCCTCCTTGTTAAGGGAGTACGTCTCATTGGAGGGGTGTGAGTTCGCCACAAAGGCCTACTCAACGCCACGAAGGCCTCACCCTATTCTCCGATGAACTTCGCCACAAAGGCTTGGTTCACCTTCCATTATCGGAGTCCTTCAAGGCGGAATCCGGAGCCCTTACACGGTTCTTAGGGCACATACCCACAACTGAATTGGGGGCTCCCAAATCAACAACACTGTCACAAATACAACAACAAATGAGCAGAAGAATCTAGGGTAACACAAAGCTAACCCTAGAAACAAGAATCCTCAAGTGAATGAGGGGGAAATGAAGAACGGCTTGGTGAAGATGTAGATCCGGGTCTTCTCCTTCAATCCTCCGAAGATCAAAGAGTTTGGACGGAGGAATTGGGAGATCTTGCGATTTTGAGCTCTGAAATATTAGGGTTCATAAATGTTGGACGAGCTAGCTGTCCTGAGGTAGGTGGAGGGGTATTTATACCCCTCTGAAATTCTAGCCGTTGGGAGTTACTTAGGCCGGAGACTCCGGCCTAAGTGGGCCGGAGACTCCGGTCTCCTTCCGGGGTACCTCCGGACTGGCACCAGAGGCTCCCCACACTTTGCACGCTTGATAGAGGGGCCGGAGACTCTGGTCAGGGGGACCGGAGACTCCGGTGTAGGCTGGAAACTCCGCACCCAGGTGGAGACTTGTCGAGGACGCGGGACAGGCCGGAGACTCCGGTCACACAGGCCAGACACTCCGGCCTCCCCGGATCCTCCGGGCACCTTCCGGACAGGCTCCAGAGCCGCACCACAGAAACTGGCAAAGGGCAGGAAACCTCAGGGGCCGGAGACTCCGGCCTGGCATGCCGGAGACTCCGGTCAGGAGATTTTCTGCAGCAACAAAACTTTGCCATTTCTTCACTTTTGGGTGAATGATGCTAGGGGAAAAAATATGTCAATAATCCTGCAACACTTAGCGTCATATTAGATAATCATTAGTGTTGTTAACTAACACACAAAACTAATAGGGGTTAGGAAATGTTCTTTCAATCTCCCCCTTTTTGGTGTTAGATGACAACACTAGGATTTGCAAAGTAAATAGATTATATCATGTGACAAATAGCATCTCCCCCTAAATGTGTGCATATAGACAAGTTGCACAAATGAGAGGAAACCCACATATAGGGGAGGATGCCACAAATAAATTAAGACATGATATATCAATGACACAAACATTTGCAAACCTAAGACATGATATAGAGGGGTTGACAACCATACCTTATGTGTGAGAATAAACGATGATTCCAAAACACATCTCACACCACATTAACTCAACCAATAGATAATTACCGATACCATGTCTCAATAATAAAACGACAACTAGATCCACATCTCACATAAAAGTAGCAAATAGCAAATAGAGTTCAACACCAAGTTCAACACACGAATAATAAAGGGACAAAAGCTCTCAAGGAATGATAAAAGCAAATGCTTGTGCCCGACCCATGCAAATCCCACGGATACCTACTAGAACCATTTCTCCCCCTTTGGCATCGAGACACCAAAAAGGAAGAAAGGCGATGCTAACGGTCCCATAGAGATCACTCGGAGTCCTCGTCGGTGGCGTCCTCATCATCATCATCCTCATACTCCGAGCCACTAGCATCTTGATCTTCAATCTCCATTGAAGGCATTGGAGCCTTGCCGGTGTTGTGCGAGGAAGAGGGCATGGAGGACACTTCCTCAAAATCAAAGTCAGACCAAGGGAATTGCTTTGCATTCCAAGCATCATAGCTAATTGTCTTCTCACTCTCGGTGGATTGAGGAGACTCACTATCCGTGTCCTTGCCAATTCTAGGAGGAGGAGGAGGGGAAGGAGTCTTGTCTCTCTTTTTCTCCAACTCCTTGTACAATTTCCTTTGATTGGAGATGATCAATTTTCTCTCTTTGTGAGCTTGGTAGTTTTCCTTGTGAATGCACACATTCATGCGAAGCATCACTCTTTCAAACCAACTAAGCTTCTTTACCCTCTTTTGCACATCATCCTTGCCTTTGCTTAGCCATGAAGGGGAGTCGGCATTCTTACTCCTCCTAAAAACGGGTGCCACATCTTCTTCCTCTTCTTCACTTGATGCAAATGGGACATAAGAGGGAGCACAAGAAGAGTATGGCTTGTCATGCTTGAGAATTTGGAGGGAGCTGGCCTTGTGAACGGTGAAGGACTCACGATTGAGATGTGGCACTTGATCAAGAATTAGCTTCATCACATAAGGTGCATATATAGGATTCTTCATCTCATGCACCGCCCAATGCAACTCACATTTGATGAAATCCATCACATCTATCTCAAAACCTTGGCAATTCACTCCGGCTTGAAGCACCGCATAGGAATGAATAAGGAGGTTGACAAGCCCTCCACGAATTGCATCCACATTCCCGGCTTGGGGTGCAATATTGCATCTAAACATGCGAAGGAGGATATTGAATGTGGGAAGAAGATCCTTGTTGGAACCAACGGCGGACTTGAGATAGAGCGGTGTCATCTTGTTTTTATCATATTGGACACCTTCTATGTGCATGATTCTTCCTTGGGAGGCTTCACCCGTGCGGAACACATATCCAAGCAATTCACCAAACCGAGTCATTGAGGACTCACATTTGATAGGCCCGGTCATCCAAGTTAACTTGACATCATCATCTTCCCCAAACTGAATCGTCGCAAAGAATTGTTGCACCAACTTGATGTCATAGTTTTGTTGAATAGTCATGAGGTGCTCCAACCCAAGCTTGCGAACTATCCACACGGCCTCTTGGAAATAAGGTTTGGTGCTAAGAGCGGAGAGGTTGAGGACCTTTTGCACACAAACGATATTACGACCCGAGAGCTTTACATAGACATCATTCATCACTACCTCTTGCTCCCTTCTCCAAAAATGAGGATTGTTGGAGTTGTGAGGCATATCAAAGAAGGGCTGTGACCTCATAGCACGAAACTCAGATTTGCTCAACCCACTAATGGAGGTCAAATTGTCAAATTTTTCTTTCTTGACCCTCTCTTGAGCAAGGAATTCTTCTTCAGCTCTTTTCTACATAGCCTCCCTAGCAGCTGCACCCCTGTCACGCTGGACCCAACGACCATCCTCGGTTTGATCAAAATAGGCCCTAGAACCCCTCTTATCTTTCTGAGCCACCTTATTGGGGTTGCGAGAAATTTTCTTGAGGCGATGCGAGGATCCTGTGAGTAAGTAGAAAGGTGGTAGCAGGGGGATGAGCATACATGTCCAGGGAAACAAAAGATGCATCAATTGGAGAATCAAAAGCACACAAATGTGATCTACACCAGAGATTCCGGTCTTAGGGGCCGGAGATTCCGGCCACACCGGAGTCTCCGGTCTGGAACAGACCGGAGTCTCCGGCCCTGAGGCAGAGAATCTAGGGTTAGGTCAAAATTCGGTGCTAAAGATGCTAGAATTGATACATTGAGGAAAAAGCAAGGCAGCAAGAGATTCTACACCATAGGGAGCAACACTACACACTCTATCCAAGATCTAGGAAGTAACCTAGAGAGGGAGGTACCGCTGCTCGACATGGTGGAGGTCTCCAATGGTGGGGAGGACGTTCCCCAACGTTGGAGAGGAAGAGGGGCCGGATGGACGGCGGATTCCGGCGGCAGGAAGCGGTCGGGGAAGCTTCTCCAGGCAGGGCGACAGCAGGGGGAGAGGCAGGGGTCGGGGGTGGTGAGGGAGTTGTGATTCAACTCCCCACCCCGACACCCTTTAGGACCCCTCTGGAAAACCCTGAGACCGGAGTCTCCGGCCTAAGCACACCGGAGTCTCCGGAGTGCCGGAGTCTCCGTTGCTTAGGGCAGAGACTCTGCTCAGACCGGAGTCTCCGGTGTTAGACACCGGAGTCTCCGCCCCCCCCCCCCCCCCACACCTCAGAAAAGCTAGTTTATGGTGGTGTACATGTATGTGGCAAGAGGGGCAAGTTTTGGGTCAAGGAGAGGCTTGGGATAGACAACACAAACTGGGATGGTACTTCACACTCAACTTGCAAAAGCCAAAAACAATAAATGCCAAGATTGAGTGAGTTTCCCATAAGAACAAGAGATTTGCAAATAAGATCCAATAAAACCACAAAAGAACCAATTCTTCACAAGGAAGAGGTCGGTGGCCTAGGCCACCATGTATGAGTTTATGGCATGGCACCACGAAGATATATCTTGGGTACATAACCAATACTCGTCATTTAAGCTCATAGTTCATGAAATGAAAATAGAGATAAATAAATTTTTGCTATAGGCATATTGGGGGGAGGGAGAGCCCAATTTATTAGGACAACACTCCCCCTAAATTCATGCCCACACCTACACCAAGATAGAAGTTGAAGCTATAGGTGTGTATGCAAGATGGTCAAGCCAAGCTCCTCGAATCCACGATATTTAGCTCATTCCTCAAATAAGTGAATCTTGCTTCATCAAGTGGCTTCGTGAAAATGTCGGCAAGTTGGTCCTTGTTTGGCACATATGCTAGCTCAATGTCTCCACGGGAAACATGATCTCGAATGAAATGATGACGAATCTCAATATGCTTGGTCCTTGAGTGTTGCACTGGGTTGTAGGCGATCTTGATAGCACTCTCATTGTCACACAAAAGAGCCACTTTGTCACAATTGACACCGTATTCCTTTAAAGTTTGCCTCATCCATAACAATTGAGTGGAAGCACTAGCGGCGGCCACATACTTGGCTTCGGCGGTGGAGAGAGAAATACAATTTTGCTTCTTAGAAGACCAACTCACCAAGGACCTACCAAGAAATTGGCAAGCCCCGGAAGTTGATTTCCTATCATCTTGATAACCGGCCCAATCCGAATCCGTGAACCCACGAAGAGTGAAAGAAGAATCTCTTGGGTACCACAAACCAAACCTTGGGGTATGAACTAAATATCGTAGGATTCTCTTGACTGCCAACATGTGGCTTTCCTTAGGATCCGCTTGATACCTTGCACATACACCTACACTCAACACAATATCGGGTCTAGATGCACAAAGGTAAAGCAAAGAACCTATCGTGGAGCGGTAAAGCTTTTGATCCACATCTATACCCTTTGGGTTAAGTTGTAGATGGAATTTGGTATCCATAGGTGTCTTCTTCTCCTTAGCATCGGCCATATTAAACCTCTTGATCATGTCTTGAATATACTTTGCTTGGCTAATGAAAGTCCCTCCTCTCAATTGCTTGATCTCAAATCCAAGGAAGAACTTCAACTCGCCCATCATAGACATCTTAAACCTATCGGTCATAAGCTTTGAAAATTCATCATTAAAAGCTTTGTTAGATGAGCCAAATATAATATCATCAACATATAGTTGGCATACGAAAAGCTCCCCTTTAACCCTCTTAGTAAAAAGAGTGGGATCAATTTGCCCAACTTCAAATCCACGGTCTAACAATAACTCTCTAAGGTGCTCATACCACGCACGTGGTGCTTGTTTAAGTCCATAGAGCGCCTTATCAAGCTTGTAGACGTGGTTAGGGAAGTTGGGGTCCTCGAACCCCGGGGGTTGCTTAACGAACACCAACTCTTTTAAGGGACCATTAAGAAAGGCACTTTTAACATCCATTTGTTGCAATTTAAAGTTATAACGGGATGCATAAGCAAGAAGGATACGGATGGACTCAAGGTGAGCCACAGGAGCATAGGTCTCTCCAAAATCAATGCCTTCAACTTGAGAGTACCCTTGAGCCACCAATCTAGCCTTGTTCCTCACAACCATGCCATGTTCATGTTGCTTGTTCTTGAAAATCCACTTTGTGCCGATAACATTGCGGCACTCCTTTGACTTCTCAACTAGCTTCCAAACTTTATTGCGCTCGAAATTGTTGAGTTCTTCTTGCATAGCTTGCAACCAATCCGGATCTTCAATAGTTTCGGCCAGTTTCTTCGGTTCAAACATGGGAATATGAGCTTGATGGTCACTAAAGTTCGCCAATTTCCTTCGGGTGGACACTTTGCCTCTCACATCACCAATCACTTTCTCAAGGAAATGTTCATGACGTGCCACGGTTCTTTCAACTCTAGCTCGACGACGGGCTTCGATATCCTCATTGCATCTTGGAGGTATCACTTGATCATCTTGATCATTCGAGTCCCCGCCTTGACCGGTAAGCTGTCCTTGATCCCCAGAAAACATATCAGCATTGTTGGAAGAGGTGGAAGAACCGAGGTCTTGAGCTGCACATTCTTCTGCTGGATGTAGGCCGGAGTCTCCGGCCTGAGGCACCGGAATCTCCGGCCCACCGGATTCTCCGGTCAAGATGGCCGGAGTCTCCGGCCTGGCGACAGGAGGCAGCAGAGGTTGTTGTTGAGGGTCTTGAGTTTGATTTTGATTACGTGTATCAGTAACTCCAGTAGCAGTTGCTTGCAATTCTAATGAAGATGAAGGCTCCACCTGAGTAGAGCATTGTCCTTCTCGATCCACCACAAGGGGTTCCTCAATGGGGCGGAAAATCCCACACCCATTCTTCTTATGGCTTCTTGAGGAATTACATCATCTACATCGGAAACATGAAATTGCGCCACTTGGGAGCCGTTATTCTCCTCGAAGACCACACTACAAGATTCTATGATACGCTGTGAGGCTTTATCATAGATTCTATAAGTGTGGGATTCGGCACCGTAACCAACAAATATACCCACTAGAGATTTAGATTCGAATTTAGTTAAGCGACAACCTTTGATCAAATAGAAACACTTACAACCGAAGACACGAAAGTAGGAGATGTTAGGTTTGTTGCCGGTGAGGATCTCATAAGGGGTCTTGTTCAACCCTTTGCGGAAGTAGAGCCGGTTGGAGGAGTGACATGCTGAAAGAGCATGGTTGCCCCCATATGTTGTTTTGGTAATTAATGACAATCTCTATGGACTAATGTGTGCTTTGAGTTATATTTGCAGTGTTGGTCCGTATGGAATGCTTGAACTCCATATGTTGGAGTCGAAGCTAAAAGAAGAAGATTATATGTTGATCAAGGCTAAGTGCAAGTTGATCAACATACAAGATAAGGTGTTGGTTCGTATGGAATGCTTGAACTCCATATGTTGGAGTCGAAGCTAAAAGAAGAAGATTATATGTTGAGCAATGCTAAGTGCAAGTTGATCAACATACAAGATAAGGGCAAGTGAAGATATGCGAAAGAGTGTCTCTCCCATATTGGTGTATGGGGGAGCAATATGTGAGGCTTCACCAAGCGGAGCGTAATCAAGAAAGGTGGTCCACTTGAGAGGAGATCAAGGTCGACATAATCTAGATCAAGTGGACTGCGCAAGGCAAAGGTATGATCTTGATAGGGTTTCTATTTTACTGGTCTCGCCGTGTAATTGGGAGACCGGGTTTTAGGATAGCTAACCGTACTATCAAGAGGGGCTCTCAAGTGAGCTTTAGCGTATCGGTCGTAGAGAGCTCAAACCTTTGCATCATTGGCATCATCTTTATTAGTTCTTATTTATCTCTTATCATGGTGTGGTCTTGGTGCTTGTCGTGCTTGTCATGGCAAGGCTAAGCTCATCGAAAACGGTTTTCATATGCGTCTTCCATTGCATTTTCGATATTAGAAATATTGTCGGTTTGTCCTTGAGAAATTATCCACACATAAATGTGTTGAGAATTTATCTCTTAATTGTTTTCAAATATTTCCAAGGATAGCCACTATCATACTCTTTCCAACAAAATTGGTTTCACCTCTTTCGGACTTCATTTGCAAAAGATATGACGGTTCCGGTTTGCAAGAAAGAGGTTTAACCTTTCCTCATTTTATATTATAATATATTATTGGACTATGATTTTTTTCTGCATAATCTTGTAGTTCTTGTTGTGGTGATTCCAACGAGCCCAAGATCGTCGAAAACGGAGTCCGGATGCAAAAGATATTGCAATTTTAGTTTCGCCGTTTTGGCTAGGCCGGCCCCATGGCCGGGGGCTCTCTGTTTGCTGGCCAGCCATCATGGCCGGGCTATGGCCGGCCTGGCCGGCCTTGCACGAAAATTGCCTCAACGGGCAGATTTTTGGCCTCCCTTTAAAGGGGTCTTCTTCCCCAAGTGACCTCTAACCTTTGCCAACTTCTTGAGCTATTTTTCCCCTCCATTGTTGACCCTCTTGACTTGGCTATCTCTCAATCCCTCTGATGGGGGGATACTTTATAGGTAGGCCCATGGACCCGGAAAGTAGACCCGCCAAGACCAAGAAGGCCAACGCCGAGTCACGAGACAAGTCACATGGGCTGGGCTGGAGACAAGCCGACCAGGGCCCGTGTGGAGAAAGAGACTCGTCCAAAGGAGGAGTCCAAGTACAACCCGGAGTCTAAACTTGGAAGACCAAGACGTAGAGTAGGACTCCGTGTTCTAGTATGACTCGGTATAGCCTGTAATTCCAGAGACCCGGCAGCCTTTATAAGCGGGGTCCTGGATCGTAGTGAGCTAAGCTTCAACCAATAGAGAAACCCTAGCCACCAGAGAGAAGTCGCCGGCTCCTAAGTTGTGGGAGCCAGGTCCTTGTAATCGAGATACAATCAAGAGCAATAACATAGAAGCAGGAAGTAGGTCTTTACCTCGAATCAGAGGGGCCGAACCTGGGTAAATCCTTGTTCCTTGGCGAGATTAACCGTTCTAACGTGCTTCAGTCATCAATGGCCCCAGAACTCATCTTCCCTGAGGAAGAACTTGCCGTGACAACCCCACGACAGTTGGCGCCCACCGTGGGGCCTACGGTGACGAAAGGAGTTGAGATCGTTGGAGCTGCTCGTCGAGCTATGGAGAAACTCGCCATCGGGCGGGTCTACACGGATGAGCATGGAGAGACCGAGATCGATGACTCAGGCTGGACTTCGGAGATGAACGAAGTCGACGAAGGCTACCAGCTTGTCTTTGGAGGAATCAACGTGTTCGTCGGGATGGTTTGCGCGTCGGGTCTTCGCGTGAACTCGGCGGAGTCAGTATCAGAGCCAACCGTTGTCGTCGAGTCCGACGACGAGGAGTCGGTCGGAACTTCAGAGGTCGGCATCATCGCCGAGTCTAAGGGACCCCTAGCTGAGGAACCAGAGGTGATGCAAGAGTCAGATTCAGATTATGATGCAGATTCAGAGTCCATCCTACCCTTGTTTGAAGATCGGCTTGGGTACGGGATAGAGGAAGAGGATTATGAGGAGTCGCCAGTACGCGCTCGTGTTGTGGGAGTCTACATGTCTGGAAACACTGGGAATCAGTTTGATCCGACTCTGTTGACAAAGGAAATTAATGCAAGTAATGCCGCAGAGAGGGCGGCTGAGTTAACCAATGCTCGTACTGCGTTGGAGAGGCAGCTAGCTGACATCACAGAAGCAAATCGCAGATTGGCCGAGGAGCGGGCCCGAGTCCAGGATGAAGCTCAAGTTGTGCGGAGGCGCCGCGAGGAGCTGACTTCAATTCAACACCGCAGAGCCAGGAGTCGCTTGCATGATGGAGTCCACATCAATCCAACCAATCTATTCATCACACCTAACGGTCCAGGCAGAGGAGCCGGACTAGGAGGCTCAGCGGCAGCAGGAGGCGCCGCAGGAGGAGCCGGAGGACCACCACCACCACCACCACCACCACCCCCAGAAGGATCGGGAGGCAGCCGTACCAACGGACCACCGCCTGAAGGAGGAGTCGGAGGAGGAGCACCTGGTGGCTTAGGGTCTCAGCCTAACAGATTTCATACCCCAGAGGGACATTACTCTAATCCCATGGACAACGTTCACGCGGCGACTCTGAGATTGGAGAATATTGTGGTACCAGAGGGACCAGCAGGACAGGAGACTCGTGAGGCTATCGAGCTTCTGAAGACAGCTTTGACTCAGCAAGCTTTGTATCCAACCTTTCCAGATGCAAGTAGGCTACACTCAACACCCTTTAACTCAGGTACGAGGAGTCGGCACGGTGAGTCCAACCCGGCCAACTCTACGAGTGCAAGGCATCGCGAGCTAGTGAGGAATTGTGCAAACATGCCAACTGCTTCACAGGCTCAGCTAGTGGTTGATGAAGCAAGGCAACGACGAGAAAGAGAAGCAGCAAGAGCTCGGGAGGCAGAAAGGGACAGAGCATTAGTGGGTGCAGCCAACCCGCCTCAGCCAACCCGGGTGCACGAGGAGGTGACTTCTCCTGGTGCTTCCCCAGCATTAACAGGACCAGAGTGTTTGTCTGATGCCATCAGGTCCGAGTCCTTCCCCAGCAGTTTCAAGGAGCCGCGCAAGGTTCCAAACTATGAGCCAAACATGGACCCGACCTCTTGGTTGGGTACATACGAGATGGCAATGAGTATTCGCAATGCCACAGGTAATCTGTGTGCCAAGTTCATGTATCTTATGATGGAGGGAGCAGCCAAGGTTTGGATGCGCAACTTGCCTCCTAGGTCAATCAACTCTTGGGAGCAATTGAAGGCGGATTTTATTCAGAACTTTCAGGGCACATGCAAAAAACTCAGCGCCATCGAGGACCTAGAGCGGTGTGTCCAGAGGAAGGGCGAGTCAGCAAGGCACTGGATGAAGCGAGTCTCAGAGATCATTAACTCCTCACAAGGACTCCCACCAGTTTCAGTATTAATGGCGATGGAGAGAAATTGCAGTTACAATCCCTTGAGTTGGAAGCTAGGTCGTATGAAGGAGAGCCTGAATCAAGGTATTCCCCTTACGATTGGTGAGATCATGGCAGGTGCTAATAAGCACGCTGCCACAGACAAAACAAAGGATCAGGAGGAAGGAACTAAAGGACAAGGTGGCAATGGTCAGAATCAGAACCAGAATCAGAACCAGAATCAAGGTGGTGGCAAGAGGCCATATGGAGACAACTCTGACCTAGTGGCCAACACAAACACTGGAGTCAGACGCAAGGACAATAATTCTGGTGGTGACGAGCTTGTGGCTCGACAAATCCTAGGGTTAGACACCCCGGGTTGATTGAAGGAGAAAGAAAGAGATCAGGCTGGTGGACACGACGGCTAACAGGGGGCGATTTACCCAGGTTCGGCCCCTCGAGTTGAGGTAAAGACCTACTCCTGCTTGTCTGGAATTATGGATTGGTGGCTACAATGCGATGTTCAATGATTCGATGCCCTAGACGGCGCACCCTCCCGGCCTTTATACTACAGGCCGGGTCTCGGGTGGACGGTGCGATTGCACGTACAAGATATGGAAACCTCCTCACCGACCTAATGTCGACTACTTGTTGCATACGGAATCCCTCTTGGGCTTCGCTGGGCCTTCCTTGGCGTGACCCAAGTACTATCACCGTGGGTGACCCGAAAGGTAGCCCCACGACAGTAGCCCCCGAGTGCTCAGTCGAATCGCAGAGTCGGGTGGAGGACTCCCCCCTTCAGGGCACGCCACCTGGAATCGTTGATGAAGATTGCTTCGAGTGAGCTTGTCTTGATTCTTCGGGTGCGCCGTCTTGATTTTTCGGAGTCGCAGCATTTCGACTGCATTTCTTCATAATCATCGGGTGCGCGAACAGCGCTCCCGATGGGAGTAGCCCCCGAGATTAAGCTGAATTGCTTGCAATTGAGGTTAAACTCAATTTTTCCCTCAGTCGAAAAGCCCGCTCCCGATGGGAGTAAACAGATGACTCGAACTTGTCCGAGTCGAAACTATCCAGGCTCGACTTACTCTGTCGCTCAGCCTTGATGGCCTACTAACTTGTCATAAAATCAGCTTTTTTTTTAAAAAAGCTTACTTCGTCTTACTACACTCGAACGTTTGGTTCGAACGTACTTGTTTCAGTCGAACGGCTATCGAATGCTCAGCCAATTGCTTGGCTTACTTGACACTCTTCCATGATGACGTCAGGGATGACGCTTTTGATGACATGACTCGACAGGCTCTGCGCCCGACGGGACGTGACGATGGTGGGCCCGCTGCCACAGCGACGACCGCTGAATATGGACCGTTGGGCGCGAAAACCCCGCGGCGTGATGATGACGCCTCGGTTCTCGTGCGTAGTGGAGCACGACCGGGGTGTCCGTCGCGCGACACGTGGGCGGCTGGATTCTTGCGTAAGTTCCCAGGAAACCTTTTATGAATGCAGTCCTGAATTCCTCCCAAGTCCTGAAGGCGTCCTTCGGCTGCGTGTTGAGCCATCCGCGGGCAGACCCCGTGAGCATCAGCTGGATGTACTGCATGGCGGTAGTCGAATTACCACCTTGGCAGCTGCATGCGATGAGGTAGTCGTCCAGCCAATCCTGCGGGTGCTGCTTTCCGTCGTACTTTTGTGTCTCCGCCGTCAGCTTGAAGCCTTTGGGCATCTTCGTGTTGCGAATATTTATACTGAAACACGGGGCTCCACGCGGCTCGTGGTCTTCATCATCGTCGAGTAGTCCTGCGTCTCGCAGTCGACGGGCACGGTCTATCCTTCTCTGTGTGACGACGTTGCGGCTATCCTCGCCGGGCTGCAGTTGTCGCAGTCTAATCGGTTCCCGATCTGCCGCTGGTGCGACTCCACGATCACGACGTCCTCGTTCCTCGTACATCTCTTCGACTGGTTCTCCTCTTGCCAAGACTTCCTCGACTTGCCTCAAGGCTTGGATCTGCTGCCTGTGTACGCGGGCGTTGGCGCTTCCTTCCGGCGGCTGCATGACCCGCAAGTAGGTCTCGACTCCCATAAGCGCAGAGGCGGGTGTTCTGGGGATGGGTATTCCGTCCTCGTCTTCCAAGAAAGATGACTCCAAGTTGCGGGTGAGGTGGATGCGATCTTCCTCGTGCACCCGCGGCATGCGAGTTCTGTGCCTTCCCTCTTGATTGACTTCTTCTGATCCAGACCTGAACGAGAGCGCTGCCCTCCTGGCACTCGACTCGTCGGCTAGCTCCTTGCGCCGGGCCAACTCGGCTCTATCCTGTTTGATTCGTTCGGCTTCCTTCCAGAGCAAGTACTGGACCGCCTGTCGATCTTCCTGTGGATCTTCCGGGGCAGGGAACGTGCCATCATCCACGTGCTTCTGTGCCCTAATCGCCAGCTCCCGGGTGATGGTAAGTTTCGTCACCTTGTCTTGCAGGGTGACTTCTATGGGGTACACGGGTGCTGATGGACCGATCATGTAGACTTGCTCGGGGTAGACCCGTCGAGTGGGGCTGATGCTCCCTGTCGTGCTTCCTTCATCTGAGCTGTACTCGTTGTCGAAGATCACAGCAACGTGGTGGGTACCACGATCGCTGCTACTGGCGGCTGCGCGACGCGTAGATGCGATCGGCGCAGTCGAAGCTGGTGTGGATCTTGGCTGGCGCCCGAACAGGTAGGTCGAAGTAGACTTGACTCGCCCCGTGGCCGCAGCAGATGCGTTTTTCTTGGCAACCGCGGATGCGATCGCCGCAGTCGAAGTTGATGTAGTCGAAGTTGATGTAGTCGCCTTGACCGCGGCAGATGCGATCTTCGCGACGGGTGAAGCCATAGTCGGCGCAGTTGATGTAGACGCAGATGTCGATGTAGATGCGATCTCCGTAATCTTCACGGCGGGTGAGGCTGCGGTCCGTGCAGCCGCCATGGATGCAGGCGCCTCCATTGAGCGCAGGGCAGCCTGCGTAGGGCGGAGGGTTCCGCGACTGTCCACCAGATAACGCAGACTACCAAAGGTAATCCACGTGCTCTGTTGGAATCCGGCGTAAGCCGAAAGATCCGCCGGCGAGTGCTCGACGTACTCGAGGAAGCCGGTGTAGATCGACTCCCTCGCGCTGATGGTGTTGTTGGGTGAGGCCGGCATGATCACGACTCCAGCGATCTGTTCTTTCCCACAGACGGCGCCAATTGACGAGCTTGTGGCTCGGCAAATCCTAGGGTTAGACACCCCGGGTTGATTGAAGGAGAAAGAAAGAGATCAGGCTGGTGGACACGACGGCTAACAGGGGGCGATTTACCCAGGTTCGGCCCCTCGAGTTGAGGTAAAGACCTACTCCTGCTTGTCTGGAATTATGGATTGGTGGCTACAATGCGATGTTCAATGATTCGATGCCCTAGACGGCGCACCCTCCCGGCCTTTATACTACAGGCCGGGTCTCGGGTGGACGGTGCGATTGCACGTACAAGATATGGAAACCTCCTCACCGACCTAATGTCGACTACTTGTTGCATACGGAATCCCTCTTGGGCTTCGCTGGGCCTTCCTTGGCGTGACCCAAGTACTACCACCGTGGGTGACCCGAAAGGTAGCCCCACGACAGGTGGATACCAAGGCCGTACTCCAAGCACAGAGGAGGTCTTGAGAATTCCCTGCCCTAAACATGCCAAGAACACTTGAGGAAAAGAGAGAGGAGGTCTAGATCCGCGTTTCCACCAATCGATTTCTCCTCTAAGTGAGGGGAACACTTTGGATCTAGATCTTTGGAGTTTCTTGGTGTTTCTCCTTGTTCTTCCTCCCAAATCCCTCCCAAGCATTAGTTGCTTTGGTTGGATTCGGGTTGGAAGAACTTGACCACTAAGGGTGTTCTTGCCATTGCATTAGTTGCATCGGTTTGAGTTCTCCACGGTGATTCATGGAAAGTGAAGTTGAGAATCTTGTTACTCTTGGGTGTTTGGGTGCCCTAAAGCTTGTTCCTTTAGGGCACGTTGGTATCCTAGACGGTTGTTGATTTCTCGGAGTCTTGGTGGCTCACGGGATTTTTTGAGAGCCTCCAATTGTGGAGTGTGGCTCAACCTTGTTCGTCTCGGAGCTTTGGTAGCTACGAAGACGTTGCCGGGAGCCACCAATTGAGTTGTGGTGTGTGCCCGGCCTTGGGCATCGAGTCTTGGCGGCTCGGTGCATTTGGTGAAGACCCTCCAACTTGTGGAGTGAGCTTAATCCTTGTAAAGGTTCTAGTTGTCAACCTCAACGGCAACATAGTGACAAGTGCCTCGCCACATTGGTGGTAAGACACAACGGAGATACGGTGTGCCATATCAAGGCTACTCGGTGTTTCACATTGGTGAACACCGCGCCGCTCCAACGGATACTAGCTTCCATTGGGAAGTGAACTTCGGGATAAATCATCGTCTCCAAGTGCCTCGGTATTTCTATATCCGAGTTTCTTACTTATGCTATTTACTTTGTGATAGTCATAGAGTTTAAAGTTATATATCTTGCTGTCACCTAGTTGATTATATTGCTTAGCATAAGTTGTTGGTGCACATAGGTAAACCTAGCTAGATTAGGTTTTGGCTTGATAAATTAAACGTTAGTTTTATTCCGCATTTATTCAAGCCTTAACCGAAATAATTTTAAATCGCCTATTCACCCCCCCTCTAGGCGACATCCGTGTCCTTTCAATTGGTATCAGAGCGGGTTCTCTCTTTGTAGGGCTTCACGGCCTAGAGAGTAAAGATGTCGTCTAGTGGTGTAGTGCACAATGCCTCTTTAATATTCGATGGCACTAATTATAATGATTGGAGAAATCGCATGCTAAATTATTTTAGGGACATTAATCCATATATAGAGCAAATTTTAGATATGGGTTTTCCTCCTCCAAAGGATCCGAAAAGATTATCTTTAGAGGATGAGGAAAATTCTTATCTAGATGCTCAAGCTTCTAACGTGGTTTTCATGTCTTTGAGAAATGCAGTTGCTTTGTCGATCTCTCCTTATCGGAATGCTCATGAGCTATGGACCAAGCTTCAAGACAATTATGGTGTGTCCATTGATAGTGAGAATGATTGTTCTCCCTCCACCTCCGGGCGTGACGAGTTCTCAACTTCTTCTACTTCACCTACACGTGGCAAGCCACAGAATAATGCAATGGTGAGTATGGATAAATTTCGCAATAATGATAGTGAGCTTCTTGTAGATGATATTTCATCTCTATATTATTGTAATGATTTATCTTTGGACTTAAACACATCTAGCACTATAAATGTTTTACATGCTTGTGTTGATAGTCCTTGCTTATCTTCTAAATCGTCAAATAATGATGATCATGACAATAATAATGATGATGAAGAAGATGATGCTTACTTTAGTAAGAAAGGCCTAATGGTTCTAAATGCTCTTTCAAATAATAAAAATGCTTGTGAGAACCTCCATGAAATCATGAGCACCCTTGTTGAGCGAGGGATTACTATTGAAAATTTGGAAGCTCGTGAAAATGAAAGTCTTAGCCACGAACGTGATTATGCGAACACGATTGCGGATCTTGAGGAAGCTCTTGAAGAAGAACAAACCACCAAGAAATCTCTTGAGGAGACATTTACTCTAGAGTTATCTAAAGTAAATAAAACTCATGATAGAGCTCTCAAGGTGGCTAATGATTTAAAAATAAAAATGATGAGCTTGTTGTTGAAATTGTTAGACTCCTTGAGGCTAATAAGAAATTTGAAACGGACGTCAAGTCCTTGGAAGATTCTCTTGCACATCTCACTAAGTCCCATGATCAACTCCAAGATCAATTGCTAAAAGAGCTTCCTACTTGTTCTCCCATTGCTATTAATGTTGATGCTTATGCTACTAACTCTATTTCTTGTGAAGCATCCATTTTAAAGGAGAATGTTGAGCTAAGGGCTCACCTTAAATTGCTAACTAGCAATTATGAGATATTGGAAGAAAGCCATGAGAAGCTCTCGAGCTCTCATGAGGATCTTCTAGTATCTCATGATAAGCTAAAGTTAGCTCATGAGGCTATCGCTACCAAGGTAATATCTAGTGAGCCTCATGTGGAAAATGGCACAACTACTACTAAAAATGCTATAATACCATGTGCTAGTCCTTATAATTCTTCATCTCAACCTAGTGGGAAATCATATGTTGAATTACATTTCGTGCCTAGTTGCTCTAACAATGAAGCCTCAACTTCCACTAGTGCTTGTGTAGCTACTAACCTTGTAGGGAAGTCTAAATAGCACAAGATACAAGCCACCTCTTTGAAGAAAGATGTGGAGAAGCGTCATAAAGGGAAGGCCACACTTGACAACATGTTGAGTGTGCAAAAATCCCCTAATGACAAGAGTGTACTTGGATTCAACTCCAATATCAAGAACAAGTCCAAGAGTAGCAATAAGAAGGGCCAAGAACAAGTCAATCATTCGGCCAAGATTGTTTGCTTCAAGTGCAAAGTTGAAGGGCACCATGTTAGGGATTGCCCAATGAAGAAGAAGCCTCTTAGTGAGAAGCAACTAGGGAAGCGGCCTATTGTTCAATCTCATGCTCAATCTCGAGTTGAACAAGGGCCACCTCCCAAGAAGACTCAAGTTATTGCTCCTCAAGTTGGGGAGCCTATTAAGAAGAAAGAGAAGAGTCGATGTTGCTACTTATGCCGTGAGAAGGATCACTTGGCTTCTTCATGCACTAATGGTACCCTATCCAACCCCATAATAATTGATGATGTTTATTCTCTTAGGAAGGATAGGGTTGGCAATGTGTTTGCCAAATATGTGGGAACTCAAAGTGGTGTCAAGAAAAGAACCATTTGGGTTGCCAAGCCTATTGTGACTAACTTCTTAGGACCCAACTTGGTTGGGGACCAACAAGCTCAAACTTGATCAATAGGTTGTTGTTGGAGGACATTGGCGACTTGGCTATCATGTGAAGAATTAAGGGATCTTCATGTTTATAATCCATCAAGCCAAGCCAATTGGATTATCATATCTATCTCATATCCAATGCTCCTTCTTGCGGTAACTTGTGTTTAAATTATATATACATTGAAAGTTGCTTGCTCCCTTGCATGTGTTAGTTTTGTTCCTATCATATGCTTGTATATGTTGTGCTTATTACTTATCTTGAGCAATCAAGTTTGTGTATGTTAATGTGCGCTCCATATATGTGTAAACTTTGTGTTGAGTCTTTATTGGATCTTGTGTTGATTTCAATTGGCTCTTTTGAGAGATTAATGGACTATCCCATTTTGGGGGAGTGATATTCTTTGTGCACTTCACTAACCTAAAAATGTGTGTACATGAGGCACACCACCTAGTATTGATATTTCAATATTATCTAGTTACTATGTGGTATGACATGTTCATGAGAAATTCGAATTCTACAATGTCCATTAATTTCTCTAGTTGGTTTTGTTTGCCTCTTGCTTAGATAAAATGAATTATCACATTATGGGGGAGTAATAAGCTTTGTGCATATTACAATCCCACACAATGTGAACATTTGAGGTTTGCCACTTAGATTTGATGTTGTAAATTATCTTATTCCTATGTGGCATGTTTGCTCAAACAAGTTCCAATTTTTCATTTTGGTTATCCTTTGACTCTTGTTTGTGTGAGTTTGCTTGGTGTGGTTTTTCTCTAATATGCACTTCCATATATTATTTGAGAAACCATTTGTTCCATATTATTCTAACCATGGCCTTGCCGGTTGGTTTGAATAGTTGGAACTACCAACAAACTTTATTAAAATATGGTGTTTTATTTCTTATCTCTTGCCATATGTTTTATCTTGTGAGGATATTCGTTGATACCCCTATCACCGGGAAAATAATCCCAAATGGTCATTGTCCTTGGACAATCCATATTTATGTTTGTGATAGAATATTTTTGATTATCCTTACATTGGCATTGACTTTTATTTGCCCCATCTCTTGCCAAAATATTTATTTTGACTCCCATTGCCTTCCTTGCCTCTTGCATGGATCCTAATTTTCAATTGGTAGTGTTTAGTACTGTAAATAAAATATGAAGAGTAATGATCCCTTGTGCGTGCATTTTGTATTCAAATGCAAATATCAAAAATAATGCATGAATCTTGGGGGAGCATTCCTTTTTATTTAGAACACTATTCTATCTATCAATATTTGATCCTTTCAATTGGCAGTTGATTTCTATCATATGTGTTTATGGAAGACAAATCTTTTTCTCTTGATGCTTTGTGCCATCATTAAAAGTGTAGAGGGTGTTTGGTTTATTAGGTGTAACCTTGCTCTCTCTTGGGAGTCTTGCTTTCTCATTCCCCGTTTTATGTTCTATCTCCTTGAATGAGGAAAGCCATTTGAGCATCTCTCCTTTTGTCTGTTATGCTCATCGGCATTGCTTTGGTACCTTCAATTGGTATTAATTGGGATTTAATATCTCCTCCATAGATATTGTTCCAATTGATATTGATTGTGGGAGTTTTGATACCTTATTGATTTATTTTACTTTACTTGATTCCGGTCAAGTATTATCCTCTTCTTGGTATCTTTTTTCCTAGTGGTATCTTATTTCCAATTGGTGTCTTATCTCTCAGGTGCTGTTTGATTTGATTCCTATTGATATCTCACTTCATGTGTTGATGTGCTTTGGAATCAATCATTTGTTTGATTTGATTTTTCATCAATCATTTGTTGATTTGATTTTTCCTCAATCATGTGTTGATTTGGACTTTGATATAATTTGGACAACCTTTTTGTGTCACACCTTGGTGTGCACTCTTCTTGGTTTACTTGGTGTTTTTGTCCAAATTGTATCTCTCTTGGTTCTCATGAGTCTATGCATGCATATGTACTAGTATGTATATTTTATGGCATGCTAGTCTTTTAGTTCCAATATATAGGGGATACTCCACCAAATCCTAAACCGGCTAAGATGTGCATGAAATTCAATTTCATATCTATATGCACATATTTATGCGGAGTGTTTCCTATATATTGTAGTTTATCTAACTACTATGGGACCCAATGAGTTTGGGAACCATTTTGTGCTTAAATTGTGTTTTAGGTACAATGGAGATACATTGGATGCTTGCCTCATTCATAAGGAAGGTGTTCTCACCGTGTGATTATTGGAGTCAAGCTTTGATGATAAACAAATCCTCATCTTCTTCATCGTCAATATATCTCGGTAACAAGTATCTACCTCATGCATACTTTTCTACTTTCAACCTTGTGTAGGTTGTTTCTTAGCATGAAAGCTCCTATTTTGTAATTGTTGTGGTTTTGGCTTGTTTCCTTCACGTGATATATCTTTGTGATATTTGTGATGAAATTGCAAAAACTTTTTTCTTCAATTGGTATTATTTCTTTATGATACTTGTTGCCTATCTCAAAGCATCTTCACTATCTCTTGTTCCCTTAGTGATATGTGTGATGTCTTTGATATTTTTGAAGTTCATTTATATACAATGAGATAAATTTGAGCTATGTGCTATGCTTTTAAGCAATAATCTCTTTTGTATATTCATGACTTCCCTTTTGGATACCATGGTTTCCACTTTATCAACCATCTCATATGTGAAGTTTCTTTGTGCATGTATCATCAATGATTTGTCTACTTAGAAACCTATACATATGAGAGAGGTCACCTTTTAGTTGTGATGGGGGGATACTTTATAGGTAGGCCCATGGACCCGGAAAGTAGACCCGCCAAGACCAAGAAGGCCAAAGCCGAGTCACGTATCAAGTCGCATGGGCTGGGCTGGAGACAAGCCGACCAAGGCCCATGATGAAGAAAGGACCCGTCCGGAAGGAGTCCAAGTACAGCCCGGAGTCTAAACTTGGAAGACCAAGACGTAGAGTAGGACTCCGTGTTCTAGTATGACTCGGTGTAAAGTGTAAGTCCAGAGACCCGGCAGCCTTTATAAGCAGGGTCCTGGATCTTAGATCGATAAGTCCAACCAGTAGAGATAAGCTTCAACCAGTAGAGAAACCCTAGCCACCAGAGAGAAGTCGCCGGCTCCTAAGTTGTGGGAGCCGGGTCCTTGTAATCGAGATACCATCAAGAGCAATAACATAGAAGCAGGAAGTAGGTCTTTACCTCGAATCAGAGGGGCCGAACCTGGGTAAATCCTTGTTCCTTGGCGAGATTAACTGTTCCAGCGTACTTCAGTCATCAATGGCCCCAGAACTCATCTTCCCTGAGGAAGAACTTGCCGTGACAACCCCACGACAGTTGGCGCCCACCGTGGGGCCTACGGTGACGAAAGGAGTTGAGATCGTTGGAGCTGCTCGTCGAGCTATGGAGAAACTCGCCATCGGGCGGGTCTACACCGATGAGCATGGAGAAACAGAGATCGATGACTCAGGCTGGACTTCGGAGATGAACGAAGTCGACGAAGGCTACCAGCTTGTCTTTGGAGGAATCAACGTGTTCGTCGGGATGGTGTGCGCGTCGGGTCTTCGCGAGAACTCGGCGGAGTCGGTGCCAGAGCTAACTGTTATCGTCGAGTCCGACGGCGAGGAGTCGGTCGGAACTTCAGAGGTCGGCATCATCGCCGAGTCTGAGGAACCCCTAGCTGAGGAACCAGAGGTGATGCAAGAGTCAGATTCAGATTACGATGCAGATTCAGAGTCCATCCTACCCTTGTTTGAAGATCGGCTCGGGTACGGGATAGAGGAAGAGGATTATGAGGAGTCGCCAGTACGCGCTCGTGTTGTTGGAGTCTACATGTCTGGGAACACTGGAAATCAGTTTGATTCAACTTTACTGACAAAGGAGATTAATGCAAGTAATGCCGCAGAGAGGGCGGCCGAGTTAACTAACGCTCGTGCTGCGTTGGAGAAGCAACTAGCTGATATCACAGAGGCAAACCGTAGACTAGCTGCAGAGCAGGCCCGAGTCCAAGATGAAGCTCAGGTCGTGCGGAGGCGCCGCGAGGAGCTTACTTCAATTCAGCATCGCCGAGCCAGGAGTCGCTTGCGAGATGGAGTCCACATCAATCCAACCAATCTATTCACCACACCCAATGGTCCAGGCAGAGGAGCCGGACTAGGAGGTTCAGCGGCAGCAGGAGGCGCCGCAGGAGGAGCCGGAGGAGCACCACCACCACCACCACCACCACCACCCCCAGAAGGATCGGGAGGCAGCCGTGCTAACGGACCACCGCCTGAAGGAGGAGTCGGAGGAGGAGCATCTGGTGGCTTAGGGGCACAGCCTAACAGATTTCATACTCCAGAAGGACATTACTCTAATCCTATGGACAACGTGCATGTGGCGACTCTGAGATTGGAGAACATCTTGGTACCAGAGGGACCAGCGGGTCAGGAGACTCGTGATGCTATCGAGCTGCTGAAGACAGCTTTAACTCAGCAAGCTTTGTATCCAACTTTTCCAGACGCAAGTAGGCTACATTCAACACCCTTCAACTCAGGTATGAGGAGTCGGCATGGCGAGTCCAACCCGGCAAACTCTACAAGTGCAAGGCGTCGTGAACTAGTGAGGAATCGTGCAAACATCCCAACCGCCTCGCAAGCTCAGCTAGTGGTTGACGAAGCAAGGCAACGACGAGAGAGAGAAGCAGCAAGAGCTCGGGAGGCAGAGAGGGACAGAGCGTTAGTGGGTGCACACAACCCGCCTCAGCCAACCCGGGTGCACGAGGAGGTGACTTCTCCTGGTACTTCCCCAGCATTAACAGGACCAGAGTGTTTATCTGATGCCATCAGGTCCGAGTCCTTTCCCAGCAGTTTCAAGGAGCCGCGCAAGGTTCCAAACTATGAGCCTAACATGTATCTTATGATGGAGGGAGCAGCCAAGGTGTGGATGCGCAATTTGCCTCCTAGGTCAATCAACTCTTGGGAGCAATTGAAGGCGGCTTTTATTCAGAATTTCCAAGGCACATGCAAGAAACTCAGCACCATTGAGGACCTGGAGCGATGTGTCCAGAGGAAGGGCGAGTCAGCAAGGCACTGGATGAAGCGAGTCTCAGAGATCATTAATTCCTCACAAGGACTCCCTCCAGTTTCAGTCTTAATGGCGATGGAGAGAAATTGCAGTTATAATCCCTTGAGTTGGAAGCTAGGTCGTATGAAGGAGAGCCTGAATCAAGGTATTCCCCTTACGATTGGTGAGATCATGGCAGGTGCTAATAAGCACGCTGCCACAGACAAAACAAAGGATCAGGAGGAAGGAGCTAAAGGACAAGGTGGCAATGGACAGAATCAGAACCAGAATCAGAACCAGAATCAGGGAGGTGGCAAGAGGCCATATGGAGACAACTCTGACCTAGTAGCCAACACAAACACTGGAGTCAGACGCAAGGACAACAATTCTGGCGGGTACCAAGGCCGCACTCCAAGCACAGAGGAGGTCTTGAGAATTCCATGCCCTAAGCATGCCAAGAACGGTAGATGCGGTCATACCTTGGGACAGTGCGTAGATTTGCAGCGCGCCAGGTTCCAGGGCCAGGAGGAGGTAACAACAATGGTGGATATAGAGGAAACAATGGAGCCGGAGGACCCGGCAATAACGGTGGAGGAGCCGGCAACAACCCAAACCAACCTCAAGGAGGAGGTAATCAGCAGGGCGGGTTCCAGCAGAACCCGAAGCAGCTCAATGATGGCAATGGTCAGTATTATGTTACAACTCGGCAGCACAACCCGAGTCGTGGCAGCTACCAAGTCTTCACAACTAGTACGTCCAAGCGTTCCAAGAAGTTGAAAGTCAGAGCAGTTAATGCAGTAGAGCCGGCCCTTCCACAAGTGGCTCAGGTGGTCAGAGCAAACCATCACATGGAGTCGGGCAGATCATCCTCCAAGAGTCGACGAGCCAGGGCAGCTAGCCTTGGTAGTGGCACCTCAAGTTGGGGGCTATACATTGAACAAAGTGCTTATGGATGGTGGAAGCAGTATCAACATCTTATATTATGACACATTCAAGAGGATGCAGCTGCAAGATAGACAGCTAATTCCAACAGAGACGGTGTTCCATGGGATAGTACCAGGAAAGTCGGCCAAGCCCATTGGTAAGATTTATCTTGAGGTTGCTTTTGGCACAGTGGAGAATTTTCGTTCAGAGATTATGCCTTTGAGGTGGTGGACCTTAAGAGCCCATATCATGCTCTTTTTGGTCGACCTGCATACTTTAAGTTTATGGCCAGGCCTTGTTATGTGTACTTGAAGCTCAAGATGCCAGGTCCAGCAGGAATCATCACAGTTAATGGTAGCAGACAGATGGCATTGGAGTGCGAGTTAGGTGATGCAGCTATGGCTGAAACAGCTTGTGCTCAAGAGGAGCTGAAGTTTTACAAGGCAAACGTGGATCCGGAGGACAACTCGGTCCTTAAGAAGCCGGCCACGGAGGAGAAGATGAAATTCAAGTCAGCTCAGGATACAAAGCAAGTCGACTTTACCCCTGGTGACTCTTCCAAGCAGTTCACCATTGGGGCACACCTCTCTGATAAATAGGAAAGCGCGCTCGTCGAGTTCATCCGTGAGAACCGGGACGTCTTTGCATGGAAGCCATCTGACATGCCAGGAGTCCCGAGAGAACTCGCCGAGCACAGCTTACACGTTAATCCTAATGCAAGACCAGTTAAGCAGGGTCTGCGCAAGTTTCATGATGACAGGAGGAAAGCCATAGGAGAAGAGGTGGCTCGGCTCCTCGCAGCCGAGTTCATCAAGGAGGTCTTTCACCCAGAGTGGGTGGCTAATCCAGTGTTGGTACCAAAGAAGACAGGAGAGTTGCGGATGTGCATCGACTTCACGGGCCTGAACAAGCATTGCCCTAAGGACCCGTTTGCACTACCTCGCATAGATCAGATCATCGACTCCACAGCGGGGTCAGAGTTGCTTTGTTTCTTGGATGCATATTCAGGGTACCATCAGATCAGACTCAACATAGAGGATGAGTTGAAGACGTCCTTCATCACGCCCTTTGGAGCATTTTGTTACACAACAATGCCCTTTGGACTCAAGAACGCAGGAGCTACATATCAGAGATGTATTCAGAATTGTTTCAAGAAACAGATTGGAAGAAATATTCATGCTTATGTGGATGATGTAGTTGTTAAGTCTCAGAAAGCCGACTCTCTGATAGCAGACCTGACAGAAACGTTTGAGAACCTACGCAAGTATAAGATGAAGCTCAACCCGACCAAGTGTGTTTTTGGAGTCCCTGCTGGCAAACTCCTAGGCTTCATCGTTTCAGAGAGAGGCATTGAGGCAAATCCAGAGAAAATCAAGGCTATCCATAACTTGCAGAAGCCGACTTGTCTGAAGGACGTCCAAAAGCTTACTGGATGTGTGGCAGCTCTGAGCAGGTTTATTTCCAGACTCGGGGAGAAGGCGGGTCCTCTCTACCGACTCCTGAAGAAGTCAGACAAATTTCTATGGGATGAAGAGCTGATCGTGCTTTTGAGGAGTTGAAGAAAACTTTATCAACAGCACCAGTGCTTGCAGCTCCTACAGATAAGGAGCCCATGTTATTATATGTAGCTGCCAACGAGAGAGTTGTCAGTGCAGTAGTAGTTGTGGAACGTGCAGAGGAAGGAAAGGAGTACCCAGTGCAGAGACCTGTCTACTACATCAGTGAAGTCCTCACAGAGTCAAAGCAAAGGTACCCTCAGTGGCAGAAACTAGTTTATGGGGTTTTTCTTGCAAGTAGAAAGCTCAAACATTATTTCCAAGAGCATCCAATTAAGGTGGTGAGTTCAGCACCACTGGCAGATATTATACGCAACAGAGAGGCAACAGGGCGAGTTGCCAAGTGGGCAATTGAGTTAGGTCCTTATCATATCACATATGAGCCAAGGACAGCGATCAAATCTCAAGCTTTGGTTGATTTTGTCAATGATTGGACAGATTTTACATCTTCACCAAGTACACCCTTGCACCAAGTATTGGACAATGCACTTTGATGGGTCCAGACAGTTGGAAGGCTCAGGAGCCGGCGTGGTGTTAACATCGCCTAAGGGAGATAAGTTAGCATACGTCCTTCAGTTACACTTTGATTGCACCAATAACATGGCAGAGTATGAGGCTTTGCTACATGGCCTGCGTTTGGCCAAGGAGATGAACATCAAGCGTATCAGGTGCTTGGAGACTCGGATCTCGTAGCTCAGCAGGTATCTGGAACTTGGGACTCGAAGGATGCAAACATGGCAGCTTATAGAAGAGCAGTCGAACAGATAGCCGGGTTCTTCTCTGGTTATCAAGTAGAGCATATTGACAGACGCAAGAACGAAGCCGCTGATGCGTTATCACGACTCGGCTCTCGTCGAGAGAAAGTACCACCAAATGTGTTCTTAGATGAGCTTCATCATCCTTCAGTCAAGCTGCCCACAGAGGAGGAGTTAGCTTTTCCAGACCCAGAGTCGGCACTTGTTGCAGCAGTACGAGCAATCCCAACGTGGACAGAGCCCTACCTAGCATATCTCCTGCGGGGTGAACTCCCAAAGGATGAGGTCAAGCGAAAGCAACTCATCAGGCGGTGCAAGTCCTATACAGTCATTAATGGCGAGTTATATAGAAGAAGCGTTACTGGAGTCTACCAGAGATGTGTGTCTCCAGAAGAGGGCAAACAAATATTACAAGAGATTCATGCAGGAGATTGTGGTCATCATGCATCCACTAGATCCTTGGTGTCAAAAGCTTTCAGACACGGGTTCTTTTGGTTGACAGCACATTTAGATGCAGAGAGGATAGTTCGAGTCTGTGATGGATGTCAACGGTACGCAAGGCAAGACCACGTGCCAGCTCAAGAGCTCAGAACCATCCCTATCACTTGGCCATTTGCAGTTTGGGGACTCGACATGGTGGGCCCTTTCTCAAAGTCGCCTTGTCAGAAGACCCATCTGCTTGTAGCAGTTGACAAGTTCACCAAGTGGGTGGAGGTGGAACCCGTCAGCAGAGTCGACGGTGCATCAGCTGTGAGATTCTTCAAGAAAATAGCCACACGTTTTGGGTATCCTCACAGCATCATTACAGACAATGGTACCAACTTATCAGTTGGGGAGATGGCCAAGTTTTGCGGTGAGAACAACATCAGACTCGACCTAGCCTCAGTGGCACATCCACAGTCCAATGGACAAGCAGAGAGGGCAAATCAGGAGTTGCTGAAGGGAATTAAACCCGGCTCCGAGTCCCTTTGCTAAGAGCCGCCGGGTCTTGGGTTGAGGAGTTACCAGCAGTGCTTTGGAGCATCAGGACGACTCCTAACAGATCTACTGGCTTCACACCTTTCTTCATGGTGTATGGAGCAGAAGTTGTCTTGCCAAGCGACCTGTTGCATGACTCGCCACGAGTCGCCAATTATGTTGAGACGGAAAACGAACTCGCCCGCCAGGACTCGGTCGATGCACTTGAGGAAGCAAGGGAGTTAGCCCTTGAGAGATCAGCAGTTTATCAGCAGGACTTGCGGCGATATCACGCACGCAGAGTCAAGACCCGGACTTTCCAGGAAGGGGACTTAGTGCTTCGCCTTGTCCAAATAAGGAAGGGATGCACAAGTTATCTCCACCATGGGAAGGACCGTTCATCATAAGCAAGAATCTGAACAACGGATCGTACTATCTAATGGATGTACGAGAGCCGGCAAGTGTAGGCAAAGGAGCTGATACAGCTCATACCCTAGATCCTTATGCAGAGGCAAAGAGGCCTTGGAACATAGCTCAGCTACGTCCATATTATACCTAAGTTGTAATAGATTCATGAGTGGAAAGGCAATGAGCCCAGTGAGCCATGCCTAGATGTAATCGAATTATTATGATCAAATGAAATAAAGCCGGCTTTTGTGAACATGAGTCCTTTAGTCGAGTCACCCAGTGAGTGCGCTTTATTTTTTAAATTTTGATCATCAGGTTCTTGGGGGCTTGCTTTTCAGTGAAAAAAGTTAAGCTTAAACTCTTGGACCCGGCACAGTAGCCAAATTTTCCTAGTTTTCTCGCTGGTAAGTCAGATGCATCCTGCACAATATGATCTATCTACAGGCATGACTTGTTTCTTTCTCTTATGGATCCTAAGGAACATATGAGTTAAGAACCTGTCAGCACAAACTGTACGAGAAGTCATGCAGGGCCTACTTATTCATCAGTGAAAAACTAGACGGGTTATAAGAACCAAGCCGATTGGCACAAATTTTAAATAGATAAACAAGCTCAATTGTTTAAAGCACCAGTAGTGCATCATTACAACTCAAAAGAGCTGCTAAGCTCAATAGTTTAAAAGCACCCGTAGTGCATAGTTACAAACTCCCAATAGTAGCACAGCATCACATAGCAATCAAAAGTCGTTCAGAGGGTTGTCTTCTAGAGAAGCTGACTCCTTCGCCAGAGTCGAGGAGTCCTTCTCAGCAGGCGACTTGTCCTTCGCTCGAACAGCAGGAGTCGAGGAGTCCTTTGATTTCTTAGCAGGAGATTTGCCTTGTGCTTGAGCAGCGGAAGAAGGAGCCGGCTTCAATGGAGGCTTGGTGGCGACTCTCTTCGTTTGAAATCCAGTACCCCTGGGACTCTTCATATGCTTAGTAAGATCTGCTTGTTTCTGAGCGTCTCCAGAGACAGCTCTGGAAGGAGTGGGCGCAGCAGGAGTCTTCAAGGTAGGCTCAGCACTCGGAACAGGAGCCGCCGGTGACGATGAACTCGGACCGGCAGAGGCAGTGAATACACCAGATGGGTCCTGTGATGGGCGGCCAAAGTTTACTATCTCAGGAGTTACTGGAGTGACTCTCTTGTTCTCCAAATCATAATGATGAACCCATACCTCAGGGTCCATCTTATTGGCAATCTCACAAGCATATGGCCGCACCAGCTTTTCTTCGGCTATGAAATCATTCTGAGTAAAAGGTTTGCCATCTTCATGCTGCTCAGGCTTACCCATTGTAAGCATTGCTGGCTCAAGAACAGTGGGATAGTAGCTGTGGGCTAAGGCCAAGATCCTGATAGCAGATCTCCTCATAGAAGATTGTTTCCACAGTCGTACATAGCCTGGTGCTCTGGACAACTCGTCCACCAGACGTTCAGGCTCTTTAGGGCACTTGCCTTTATGATTCAGATACTTGACCACAGAACGGGCTCCCTCTTGTAGCCCATGACAGTAATCAAGCATCTCAGACAGTTGTTTGCTTGTGGGCAATTTAAGTTTTGGGGAGTCAGCCCCTGCAGAAAGGAAGTCAAGGAGTCATTGTCAGTTGAAAAGCAATTCAGAAAGGTACAAAAGAAAGCGGGCAAAAGTCATAAACTCACCAAATATATGCTGACACATGGCACCAATGCCTTTTTTGCAAGTGTTGAACACAGCTTGTAGGTCAGTGTGTGCTTTCTGAGCAATCTTTTTTGCATCAGCCGACTCTTTTTTCACCTGCTCCAGTTGAGCAGCTAAGGTCTTCAGATCCTCCTCAAGCTGAAGGGAGTGTTCTTTTTCGGCCATGGCAGATCTGGCACTAGCAGCTGCCTGGTCCTCAAGTTCTTTCATATCTCTCTTCATCTTGGAGACAACGCACTGCAATTACAAGTCATAAAGCACAAGTGAGCTCTACAAGTTACATAAAGCACTCATGAGCTCCAAGTCGTCACAAGTTAACAACTTGGCGCTTGGGGGCTACTCAGGAGTCAATTCTTTTTATCAGAAAAGCAGGCATGAGTTATAATCGACAAGTCATAAGCTCCAAGTCGCCACAAGTTAGCAACTTGGCGCTTGGGGGCTACTCGCAGAACAGAAATTTTTTCTTCAAGTAAGGTATCAGTGAGTAATATATATTGGTAGCTCCAAGTCGTCGCAGGCTGACAACTCGGCGCTTGGGGGCTACTCGTGCGAAAGTTTTCGGTCTAAGGACCCGACAGACAGTAAACTATCAGCCCCGAGTCCTAGTACAGCTAAGGACTCAGTGCTTGGGGGCTACAGTGTGCAAAAATTTTTCCATATAGCAATCGAGTTCAGTATCAAATCAAAAGCACCTATCCTAGTCACAAGTCACCACAGACAGGTGCTTGGGGGCTACTGAGATAGGATGATGCCAGAAAGCATGAAAAGAGAAGTCAGAAAAGCTTACTTCATGAACCATGTGAAGAGACCTAAGAGCCGCTTGCTCGTCGTCCTTCAGCCTAGCAGCTTGATCGTTCAAGTCGACTGCTTCAGCATAGGCTTCGGAAAATGACATGTTATCTGCCACCCGAAGTCGACTGTAGTCAGTAGAGGACTTGATCTTGATTGATGGAGAGGCTGCAGGAGTCGGCTTGACAGGAGCCGGCTGAACTGGAGGCGCGGAATCAGGAGTCACAGCACCAGAGCTGGGCTGGACTGCTGTTGGAGTCGCCGCTCGAGCCTTTGAAGAGGACTCGGGAATGGTAGGAGTCGTGGCTGCGCCAGCTGATGCAGCGATGGAGGGACCTGTCCTCGTACTGGTTGTCTGAGAAGTCGATGGAGGGGCAGGTCCACGCCCAGAGGAGACATCAGCCATGCCTGGGAGTTTTGTTACCTTGGCACAAGGCCGAGCCCTGAAATATTCAGAAATAGAAGTCAATAAACCTAGTGAAAGGAAAGATCAGAAGTCATACAATTGCAAGTACAGAGACAAAAGAGTTTTACCCAATATTGGTCTCCAGATCCAAGGCGGTCTGAGAGCTTGAAGAAGGCATTGACAAACCAGAGTTGTAAGAGTCGTCCTTTTGGGGAGGAGAGGTCGATTTCCGTTGGTGTGAGACTGGCAGAGGCTCAGGAGCATCTGCAGGCCCATCGGAACGTAGCTTCCTCTTCCTAGCAGCGATAACACTCTGCATTTGCTCTTCAGGCTTAGTGGGGGAGCGAGAGGACCCAAGGACTCGTGAAAGTGGTACCTTGGGAACAGCCTCTCGAGAGCCGTTATTGTTCGAGGCTGGAGAGGATGAGGAATGACTTCTGGCAGAGGATTCTGCGGATGGAGATGATTGAGCAGCAGCAGAGGCAGTATCAGTTTGCCCAGCGGTGGGAGCCTCTGGAGAGGACTCGTCATTGTCGGTTTCTTCCACAATGGGAGCCTCTTGAGAGGACTCCTCTCCATCAGCATTCTTAGTGGGAGCCTCGGGCGAGGACTCCTCATCGTCAGCACCACCATCAGCAGGAGCCTCCCGGGAGGACTTCTCATCCGCATCATCAGTGTCATCTGCCACAGTGGTTTGATCTGTGGCAGGGATTTCTTCTTCAGCTTCAGCCTCAGCTTCAGCTTTATTCTTATAGCCAGCTCCAGAGGCCGGCTTCCAGAAGGAGTCGGTGAGCTGCAAAAGAGTTAGCAAACATGAGTCAGCAAGCAATACAAATGAAGTCAAGGTTGAAATAAAGTAGAGAGTAATACTTACATCAGGAGCTGGGTTTGTTGAGCAGAAGGGTTGGAGCCCGAAATGAGCTTGATCCTTCACCGGTTTCCCAGTCAACTTCTTGATGAGTCGACCAAGTTCGGGTCCATCAGACAACTGCTCCGTAACCCGGAGGTCATCACCAGCGCATCTGGTATATGAGCAGATCAGTCGAGTCCTAGGACTCAGCGGCTGGATTCTCCAGGTTGTCCAGTAACGGACCAAATCCATATTTTCCAAGTTGTGGGACAAGAGTGCCCGGATGCGAGTGATCAGAGACTCGACCCTCGGCCGGTCGGCCTCTGGGCACCTGGCTTTCATCAGAGGAGTCGCCCGGAGGCGTTCCTCAGAGAACAGGGGAAGCTTAGGTTCATCTGCAGGGGAAGTGTCCTTGCAATAAAAGAAAGTTCTTTGCCAGTCTTTGATGCAATTTGGGAAAACTGGCTTAGGGAAGACGGAGTTGAGGCGCCGTTGAAGGGCGACGGCGCCACATTGGAGAAGAGGACCCCCAGAGGTTTCAGGTTGAGGATTGCAGTAAAAGAGCTCGAGCCAAAGGTTGATATCAGGTTTAATCTGGAGGTAATCCTCACAGAGAACGACAAAATTAGAAAGGGTGAGGATGGAATTAGGAGCAAGATCGTGAATCCGCAGCTCGTAAAGCTCGAGGAGCTGGCGGAAGAAAAAATCGCCAGGGGGAGAAAAGCCGCGGAATAGGTGCTCCACAAAGACAACTACTTCATCCTTAGCGGGAGAGGGAACGATCTCATCCCCTGGGGCCCGAGCTTGAGCACTAGAAGGGATCAAACCTGAGAGCCTGTGGGTCTTCAATTGCTCCGCCGAGACCGTAGATCCACTCCAATCGGCGGAGATCGATCGCTTGGAGGAGGGTTTGGCGGCGGCGGCGGCCGCGGCGGCAATGTTCACCGTCCTGCTCGACGTGGTCGCCTTGGCCTTCGATGTGGTCTTTGAGCGCTTGGGGGCCATGGCGTGCGGGCGGTGCGAGCTGGGCGCGGGAAGAGATGGGCGCGAAAGAGAGGAAGGAGAGCTTTGAGCTGAAGGGGCAAGTGAGGTTTAGGGCCTAACCCTTCGTGATTTATAAAGGGGGGTAAAACCCTAGAAAGTCAACTGTGGATAACGTTTCAGTAAAAACGTTCTAGTGACCAAACAGACAGATAAGAAATCACAATGTGGAAAGGTTAAAAGTCACAGATATGGAAGTAGCCGGCTTGTCTCAGAATGACGAGTCCTGTGACAGTGAAATCAGCTTATCTAGCCCTTGTTCGCAAGAGTCACACCAGAACCCGGCCTGCTAGTACGAGGGCAAGAGTGGTGGCTTGAACAAGGGATAAGAGTGGACTCATTTTATATATGTGTTATGTTTTGTGCAGGAATTCATCTTGGAGCTAGCAGCAGGCGACTTTGGAGCCATTGGCTCAAGTGGAAGGAGTCGACCCAGAGAGTCGAATCAGCAAGTCAGACGAAGCCGCCAAGCTGTGCCCAAGATAAATTCGGGGGCTACTGATGGGGGGATACTTTATAGGTAGGCCCATGGACCCGGAAAGTAGACCCGCCAAGACCAAGAAGGCCAAAGCCGAGTCACGTATCAAGTCGCATGGGCTGGGCTGGAGACAAGCCGACCAAGGCCCATGATGAAGAAAGGACCCGTCCGGAAGGAGTCCAAGTACAGCCCGGAGTCTAAACTTGGAAGACCAAGACGTAGAGTAGGACTCCGTGTTCTAGTATGACCCGGTGTAAAGTGTAAGTCCAGAGACCCGGCAGCCTTTATAAGCAGGGTCCTGGATCTTAGATCGATAAGTCCAACCAGTAGAGATAAGCTTCAACCAGTAGAGAAACCCTAGCCACCAGAGAGAAGTCGCCGGCTCCTAAGTTGTGGGAGCCGGGTCCTTGTAATCGAGATACCATCAAGAGCAATAACATAGAAGCAGGAAGTAGGTCTTTACCTCGAATCAGAGGGGCCGAACCTGGGTAAATCCTTGTTCCTTGGCGAGATTAACTGTTCCAGCGTACTTCAGTCATCAATGGCCCCAGAACTCATCTTCCCTGAGGAAGAACTTGCCGTGACAACCCCACGACAGTTGGTATCCTAATTCTTTTGAGCTACCTTGCTTTTATCTATAATTCTTTGGTGGCTCCAAAATTGTCTCATGAGTGCTTATCTCATTTTATTGGTATCTTTGCGCACTCAAGTTCTATTAAAGATCTTTGACTTCATGCTTATCATGGTGAGCATGTTAATTTTTATTGGCTAAATGCTCTCACTAGCTTTTGGCATTTTCAATTGGTTTTAGTTTCCAATTAGTATCCCTAAGCTTATGAACATACTTATTTAAAGAGCTTCCTTTTATCTCGGTTGGGCCTATCCTATGTTGATTTTTTAAAGATTGGTATCCTTGAGGTTGTGAACATATTATTTTTGAAAAATCTTCTTTATAAAGTTGTGTGTGACAATACTTGATATATAACTTATTTCCATTTGGTTAAGACTATGTGTCTTACCAAATTAATTGTCTTGTCACACACACATACTCTTGGTTGGACCTTTCTTGATAGTTTCTTTTAATTGGTATCTCCTTATGGCTCAACCACATCTTCGGTGCAAGTGATTTGTTTTGCTTTAATTTTTACATCCTTGCACTTGGTGAGTATTCTAGATGATTTTGGGGGAGCGAGGATACCATATTTGTGCACTCCTCAATAGTGCATGAACATTGGGGAGCTTCTCCATTTTTATTTAGAACTCTCGCTTTGGATCTTTTCGATTGTTTTTCTTCTGTGGAGATGTTTAGAATGATTTCATCCTTTTGCAATCTTTGGATCCTCAATATAGTTTGATTCCCTCTAATTATTCGTCAATGAATATGTGCATTTGATTTCACTCATATCTTGAGAAATGCACACTTTATGGAGGAACTCATATTATATTGGCTCTCTAATTTTTTTCCCATTTTGGCAATCGATGCCAATGGGGGAGAAGTTTAGAGTGTTTAAGGGAATTTGGCTTTATGCTTTAGTTTGGTTCTTAAGCATTTGCCTCTCATGCTCATGCATCCTTGCATGTTCGTCTTGCAAGGTTGTTTAATTCATTATATAAACCCTCTTAAAAGGGATTGTCATCAATTACCAAAATGGGGGAGATTGAAAGAGCATGGTTGCCCCCATATGTTGTTTTGGTAATTAATGACAATCTCTATGGACTAATGTGTGCTTTGAGTTATATTTGCAGTGTTGGTCCGTATGGAATGCTTGAACTCCATATGTTGGAGTCGAAGCTAAAAGAAGAAGATTATATGTTGATCAAGGCTAAGTGCAAGTTGATCAACATACAAGATAAGGTGTTGGTCCGTATGGAATGCTTGAACTCCATATGTTGGAGTCGAAGCTAAAAGAAGAAGATTATATGTTGATCAAGGCTAAGTGCAAGTTGATCAACATACAAGATAAGGGCAAGTGAAGATATGCGAAGGAGTGTCTCTCCCATATTGGTGTATGGGGGAGCAATATGCGAGGCTTCACCGAGCGGAGCGTAATCAAGAAAGGTGATCCACTTGAGAGGAGATCAAGATCGTCATCATCTAGCTCAAGTGGAATGCGCAAGGCAAAGGTATGATCTTGATAGGGTTTCTATTTTACCGGTCTCGCCGTGTAATTGGGAGACCGGGTTTTAGGATAGCTAACCGTACTATCAAGAGGGGCTCTCAAGTGAGCTTTAGCGTATCGGTCGTAGAGAGCTCAAACCTTTGCATCATTGGCATCATCTTTATTAGTTATTATTTATCTCTTATCATGGTGTGGTCTTGGTGCTTGTCGTACTTGTGATGGCAAGGCTAAGCTCATCGAAAACGGTTTTCATATGCGTCTTCCATTGCGTTTTCGATATTAGAAATATTGTCGGTTTGTCCTTGAGAAATTATCCACACATACATGTGTTGAGAATTTATCTCTTAATTGTTTTCAAATATTTCCAAGGATAGCTACTATCATCCTCTTTCCAACAAAATTGGTTTCACCTATTCCGGACTTCATTTGCAAAAGATATGACGGTTCTGGTTTGCAAGAAAGAGGTTTAACCTTTCCTCATTTTATATTATAATATATTATTGGACTATGATGTTTTTCTGCATAATCTTGTAGTGCTTGTTGTGGTGATTCCAACGAGCCCAAGATCGTCGAAAACGGAGTCTGGATGCAAAAGATATTGCAATTTTAGTTTCGCCGTTTTGGCTAGGCCGGCATGGCCGGCCCCATGGCCGGGGGCTCTCTGTTTGCTGGCCAGCCATCATGGCTGGGCTATGGCCAGCCTATGGCTGGGCTGTGGCCGGCCTTGCACGAAAACTGCCTCAACGGGCAGATTTTTGGCCTCCCTCTTAAGGGGTCTTCTTCCCCAAGTGACCTCTAACCTTTGCCAACTTCTTGAGCTATTTTCCCCTCCATTGTTGACCCTCTTGTGCTTGGCTATCTCTCAATCCCTTCAATAGTTCTTACTAGTTTTTGAGGAAAAGAGAGAGGAGGTCTAGATCCGCGTTTCCACCAATCGATTTCTCCTCTAAGTGAGGGGAACACTTTGGATCTAGATCTTTGGAGTTTCTTGGTGTTTCTCCTTGTTCTTCCTCCCAAATCCCTCCCAAGCATTAGTTGCTTTGGTTGGATTCGGGTTGGAAGAACTTGACCACTAAGTGTGTTCTTGCCATTGCATTAGTTGCATCGGTTTGAGTTCTCCACGGTGATTCGTGGAAAGTGAAGTTGAGAATCTTGTTACTCTTGGGTGTTTGGGTGCCATAGAGCTTGTTCCTCTAGGGCACGTTGGTACCCTAGACGGTTGTTGATTTCTCGGAGTCTTGGTGGCTCACGGGATTTGTTGAGAGCCTCCAATTGTGGAGTGTGGCTCAACCTTGTTCGTCTCGGAGCTTTGGTAGCTACGAAGACATTGCTGGGAGCCATCAATTGAGTTGTGGTGTGTGCCCCAGCCTTGGGCATCGAGTCTTGGCGGCTCGGTGCATTTGGTGAAGACCCTCCAACTTGTGGAGTGAGCTTCATCCTTATAAAGCTTCTAGTTGTCAACCTCAACGGCAACATAGTGACAAGTGCCTCGCCACATTGGTGGTAAGACACAACGGAGATACCGTGTGCCATATCAAGGCTACTCGGTGTTTCACATTGGTGAACACCGCGCCGCTCCAACGGAGACTAGCTTCCATTGGGAAGTGAACTTCGGGATAAATCATCGTCTCCAAGTGCCTCGGTATTTCTATATCCGAGTTTCTTACTTATGCTATTTACTTTGTGATAGCCTTAGAGTTTAAAGTTATATATCTTGCTATCACTAGTTGATTATATTGCTTAGCATAAGTTGTTGGTGCACGTAGGTAAACCTAGCTAGATTAGGTTTTGGCTTGATAAATTAAACGTTAGTTTTATTCTGCATTTATTCAAGCCTTAACCGAAATAATTTTAAATCGCCTATTCACCCCCCCCCCCTCTAGGCGACATCCGTGTCCTTTCACATGCCGTGGAAATAGCCTCCGCCCAAAAAGTCAACGGAGTCTTAAACTCCGCCAACATGGACCTTGCTATATCCATGAGAGTCCGGTTCTTCCTCTCCGCTACACCATTTTGTTGAGGGGTATAGGTTGCGGAATATTGATGGCGAATACCCTCTTCACTAAGAAACTCATTGAGGGTGTAGTTCTTGAACTCGGAGCCATTATCACTTCTAATTGCCAATATGAGGACATTGTGTTGACGTTGCATTTCAATGGAGAAGTCAATGAAGGTTTGTTGGGTCTCACTCTTCGACTTGAAGAAATAAACCCAAGTAAATCTTGAATAGTCATCAACAATCACCAAGCAATACATCTTCCCACCTAGACTTTCTTCGGGAACGGCTCCAAAAAGATCTACATGGAGGAGCTCCAAGATCCTCTTGGAAGAAATAATAGTCTTGGAAGGGTGGGGAGAATCATGCATCTTTCCTTCAACACAAGCCCTACAAACACGATATTTGGCAAAAGAGACATCTTCTTTTAGTCCGAGAATGTGGCCACCCTTGTGGAGACTTTGCAAAGTTCTCATATTGACATGGTGAAAGGATCGTATAGGCACCTAGAGGGGGGGGGGGGTGAATAGGTGCTACACCAAATTTTAAATCTTTTTCAATTTTAGGCTTTAGCAAAACGGTAAATTATCTAGACATGCATCTACGATGAATTTACCTATATGACAAGATGGCAATTACGATTAAACAAGTAGCACAACGTAAGAACAAGATAGATGGAAAGAGGTAACCGAAGGGAAGCACGCGGAGACAAGGATGTATTCCCGAGTTCCTCCTTGTTAAGGGAGTACGTCTCGTTGGAGGGGTGTGAGCTCGCCACAAAGGCCTACTCAATGCCACAAAGGCCTCACCCTATTCTCCGATGAACTTTGCCACAAAGTCTTGGTTCACCTTCCACTATTCGGAGTCCTTCAAGGCGGAATCCGGAGCCCTTACACGGTTCTTGGGGCACACACCCACAACTGAATTGGGGGCTCCCAAATCAACAACACTGTCACAAATACAACAACAAATGAGCACAAGAATCTAGGGTAACACAAAACTAACCCTAGAAACAAGAATCCTCGAGAGAACGAGGGGGAAATGAAGAACGTCTTGGTGAAGATGTAGATCCGGGTCTTCTCCTCCAATCCTCCGAGATCAACGCGTTTGGACGGAGGAATTGGGAGATCTTGTGATTTTGAGCTCTCAAATATTAGGGTTCATAAATGCTGGACGAGCTAGCTGGTCTGAGGTAGGTGGAGGGGTATTTATACCCCTCTGCGAATTATAGCCGTTGGGGGTCACTTAAGCCGGAGACTCCGGCCTGAGTGGGCCGGAGACTCCGATGTAGGCCGGAGACTCCGGTCTCCTTCCGGGGTTCCTCCGGACTGGCACCAGAGGCTCCCCACACCTTGCACGCATCGGGGAGGGCCGGAGACTCCGGTCAGAGGGACCGGAGTCTCCGGTGCAGGACGGAGACTCCGCACCCGGGCGGAGATTTGTCGAGGACGCAGGACTGGCCGGAGACTCCGGTCACCAGGGGCCGGATACTCCGGCCTCCCGGAGACTCCGGGCACCCTCCGGTGTTACTACTCCGGAGGGGTATCCAGTACCGCACCACACGCTGGCCAGAGGGCAGGAAAAACCAGGGGGCCGGAGACTCCGGCCAGGAATTTTCCTGCATCAGGAACACTTTGCCATTTCTTCGCTTTTTGGTGAGTGATACTAGAGGTAGAGAAAAGTCAATTAACCTGCACCACTTAGCATCATATTAGATAATCATTAGTGTTGTTAACTAACACACAAAACAAATAGGGTTTAGGAAATGTTCTTTCAATCTCCCCCTTTTTGGTGTTAGATGACAACACTAGGATTTGCAAAATAAAAGGATCATATCATGTGACAATAGCATCTCCCCCTAAAAGTGTGCATATTAGACAAGTTACACATATGAGAGGAAACCCACATATAGGGGAGGATGCCACAAATAAATTAAGACATGATATATCANGAGCGGCGGCGACGGGCCGGCACGCGTGTTCCGGCGTGTACAGAGGCCGAGAGGGCAAGCGGAGCTCACCACGGCGTGCAGGGACTCGAGGCAGACGTGGTGGCGAAGTGGATGGAAGCTGAGCGTCCTGGTTGTCCCGAGATTCCTCGCCGGAGTCGAGGTTGGTGGCGGCCGAGCTAGGTCATGGATGCTCCCGTTGATACCCTGCGCGAAAAAATCCGGGACCACATCAAGGAGGTGCACGAGGGAGAGATAAAGAGAGAGGAAGAGGAGAAAAGGCGCGCGGACACCTGACTTCACCGGGAAAGGAGAAGCACGCCGGTGGCCGTGGCGGTGCTCTGGTGACGAATACGAGCAGCCTGGGGGCGCTTGTGGTGTGCCGTTTGGGGCAAAAGAGGGAGGAGGAGGAGGGCTTTAAGGTGGTGGCGACGGTGCGGAAGTTCGCACTCACGGTGGTGCGAATTGAAGAGGAGAAGTCGACGGGGCGCCGGTGGGTGAGCTCCGGTGCGTGGGGACGGCGCTGACAAGAGTGTCCCGCGCGACAGAGAGAGAGAGAAAGAGAGAGAGAGAGAGAGAGAGAGAGAGAGAGAGAGAGAGAGAGAGAGAGAGGGAAGGGGAGAGGTCTGGGGCGCGGGTGGGCTGGTGCTGGGCCGCGGCTTGCTGGGTTGGCCCGGTTGGGCTGGCTTGACTGGCCTTTTCCCCCTTTTTTTTTGACAAAACATTTTCCTATTTTCTGTTTTAAAAAACAAAGGCAAAACCAAACCAAAACTTTTCAGAAAAATTTGATAAAATACTTTTTGAAAAGCTTGTTAAATTTAGAACACTTTGGCACGTAGGTTGCCAACAAAATAAAATAAAATAATTGGTTTTATGACAAGGGTTAATTAACCCTGTTATGTCAAAATAATTATTTTAACACCAAAATTTGAGTTTAAAACTCAAAACAAAAGACTTAAAATGCAATGCAGCAAGTTGATGATGCACGAATGCAAGTTTTTAATTTTTTGAAATTTTGGGATGTTACAAACCTAACCCCCTTAAGATGAATTTCGTCCCCGAGATTCGGATTGGCTAGCAAATAGGTGTGGATGGTGAAAGGGATTGTATGGGCACCTAGAGGGGGGGGGGGGGGGGGGGGGGGTGAATAGGTGCTACGGCAAATTTTAGTCTCTTCAATTTTAGGCTTGGCAAAATGATAAATTATCTAGATATGCATCTACGATGAATTTACCTATATGACAAGATAGCAATTACAACTAGGCAAGTAGCACAAACAAGAACAAGATAGATGGAAAGAGGTAACCGAAAGGAAGCACGCGGAGACAAGGATGTATTCCCGAGTTCCTCCTTGTTAAGGGAGTACGTCTCGTTGGAGGGGTGTGAGCTCGCCACAAAGGCCTACTCAACGCCACAAAGGCCTCACCCTATTCTCCGATGTACTTTGCCACAAAGGGTTGGTTCACCTTCCACTATTCGGAGTCCTTCAAGGCGGAATCCGGAGCCCTTACACGGTTCTTGGGGCACACACCCACAACTGAATTGGGGGCTTCCAAATCGACAACACTGTCACAAATACAACAACAAATGAGCACAAGAATCTAGGGTAACACAAAGCTAACTCTAGAAACAAGAATCCTCGAGAGAACGAGGGGGAAATGAAGAACGGCTTGGTGAAGATGTAGATCCGGGTCTTCTCCTTCAATCCTCCGAAGATCAACGCGTTTGGATGGAGGAATTGGGAGATCTTGTGATTTTGAGCTCTCAAATATTAGGGTTCATAAATGCTGGGCGAGCTAGCTGTCCTGAGGTAGGTGGAGGGGTATTTATACCCCTCTGAGAATTATAGCCGTTGGGGGTCACTTATGCCGGAGACTCCGGCCTAAGTGGGCCGGAGACTCCGGTGTAGGACGGAGACTCCGGTCTCCTTCCGGGGTTCCTCCGGACACCCATACAGTGGCGCACCACACTTCGCTTGCTTTAGAGAGGACCGGAGACTCCGGTCAGGTGCAGGACGGAGACTCCGCACCCGGGCGGAGAATTGTCGAGGACGCAGGACTGGCCGGAGACAACGGTCGCCAAGGCCGGAGACTCCGGCCTCCCGGAGACTCCGGACACCCTCCGGTGGTACTCCGGAGGGGTATCCAGTACCGCACCACACGCAGGCCAGAGGGCAGAAAAATCCAGGGGCCGGAGACTCCGGCCTGACAGGCCGGAAACTCCGGCTAGGAAATTTCCTGCAACAAGAACACTTTGCCATTTCTTCGCTTTTTGGTGAGTGAAGCTAAAGGTATAAATATATCAATTAACCTGCATCACTTAGCATCATATTAGATAATCATTAGTGTTGTTAACTGACACACAAAATTAATAGGGTTTAGGAAATGTTCTTTCAATCTCCCCCTTTTTGGTGTTAGATGACAACACTAGGATTTGCAAAATAAACGGATCATATCATGTGACAAATAGCATCTCCCCCTAAATGTGTGCATATTAGACAAAAGGGGGAAGAATGCCACAAATAAAATAAGACATGATATACTCAAGGACACAATCATTTGCAAACATAAGGAACATGATATAGAGGGGTTGATGATAATGTTAGCACCCATACCTTGTGAGTGAGAATAAAAGATAATTCCAAAGCATATTTCACCTCACAAATAATTCAACCATAGATAAAAACCGATATCATGTCTCCTTAACAACCACAAGATCCACACATCTCACACATAAAAGAAGCAAATGGAATAGAGTTCAACACAAAGTTTAACACACGAAATAAAAGGAACACAAGCTCTTAAGGAATGATAAAAGCAAATGCTTGTGCCCCGACCCATGCAAATCCCACGGAAAACCTACTAGAACCATTCCTCCCCCTTTGGCATCGAGACACCAAAAAGGAAGAAAGGCGATGCTAACGGTCCCCAAAGAGATCACTCGGAGTCCTCGTCGGTGGCGTCATCATCATCATCATCCTCATCATATTGCGAGCCACTAGCCTCCTCATCTTCTTCAATCTCCCTTTGAGGCATTGGAGCCTTGCCGGTGTTACGCGAGGAAGAAGGCATATTGGAGGACATGTCCTCAAAATCAAAATCGGACCACGGGAATTGCCTTGCATGCCAATCATCATAGGGAATGGCCGGTTCACTACCGGAGGATTTAGCATCATCAGATTCTCTCGTTGCCTTGCCAATGCGAGGGGGAGGAGGAGTCTTGTACCTCTTTTTCTCCAATTCCTTGAACAATTTATTTTGATTGGAGATGATTAGCTTCCTTTCCTTGTAACCTTCGTAGTGTTCCCGGTGGAGGCACACATTCATGCAAAGCATCATCTTTTCAAACCAACTAAGCTTCTTTATCCTCCTTTGCACATCATCTTTGCCCTTGCTAACCCATGAGGGAGGGTCGGCATTCTTACTTCTCCTACGGACGGGTTCCACATCTTCTTCCTCCTCTTCTTCACTTGAAGCAAACGGAACACGAGAGGGACCACTTGAAGAAGAAGGCTTGTCATGCTTGAGGATTTGAAGTGCGCCCGCCTTGTGAATGGTGAAAAGCTCGCGGTTGAGTTGCGGCACTTGATCAAGGATGAGCATCATCACATAAGGTCCATAGATAGGATTTTTCATCTCATGCACCGCCCAATGCAACTCGCATTTGATGAAATCCATCACGTCAATCTCATAACCTTGACAATTAACTCTGGCTTGAAGCACCTCATAGGAATGAACAAGAAGGTTGACAAGCCCTCCACGAATTGCATCCACATTCCCGGCTTGAGGTGCAATATTGCTTCTAAATATGCGAAGGAGGATATTGAAAGTTGGAAGAAGATCCTTGTTGGAGCCAACAGCGGACTTGTTGAGATAAAGCGGTGTCATCTTGTTTTTGTCATAATGAACTCCTTCCGTATGCATGATTCTTCCTTGGGAGGCTTCACCCTTGCGGACCGTTCAGTTTGGAGAAGATGAAGATGTCAAGTTGACTTGGATGACCGGGCCGATGAAGTGTGAGTCCTCTATGACTCGGTTCAGTGAATTACTTGGCAATGTGTTAGCAAAGAATTGGTGCACCAAGTTGATGTCATAGTTTTGTTGAAGCGTCATGAGGTGCTCCAACCCAAGCTTGCGAACAATCCACACGGCCTCTTGGAAATATTGTTTAGTGCTAAGGGCGGAAAGATTAAGCACCTTTTGCACACAAACCTTGTTAGGACCCGAGAGCTTGGCATACACTTCATTCATCACAATCTCTTGCTCCTTTCTCCAAAAGTGAGGGTTGATGGAGTTTTGTGGCATATCAAAGAAAGGCTGACACCTCATAGCTCAGAACTCCGATTTGCTCAACCAACTAAGGGTGGTCAAATTGTCAAATTTAGCTTTCTTGGCCCTCTCTCTAGCAAGGAATTCTTCTTCAGCTCTTCTCTGCGCAGCCTCTCTAGCCTCTGCCCCTCTGTCACGCTGAACCAAACAGCCATCCTCGGTCCGATCCAAATAAGCCCTAGAACCCCTCTTTTCTTTCCGGATCACCTTATTGGGGTTGTGAGTGATTTTCTTGAGACGATTTGAGGATCCTGTGAGTAAACATATAGGAGGTAGCAGGGGGATAAGCATACATGTCCAAGGAAACAAAAGATGCATCAATTGGAGAATCAAAAGCACACACTTGATCTACACCGGAGATTCCGGTCTCAGGGGCCGGAGATTCTGGCCACACCGGAGTCTCCGGCCTGGGACAGGCCGGAGTCTCCGGCCCTGAGGCTGAGAATCTAGGGTTAGGTCAAAATTCGATGCTAAAGATGCTAGAATTGATACATTGAGATGAAAACAAGCCAGTAAGAGATTCTACACCATAGGGAGCAACATTACACACTCTATCCAAGATCTAGGAGGAAACCTAGAGAGGGAGAGAGGGAGGTACCGCTGCTCGACATGGTGGAGGTCACCAATGGTGGGCAGGAGGTTCCCCAACGTTGGAGAGAAGGGGAGGCCGGCTGGACGGCGGATTCCGGCGGCGGGGAGCGGCCGGAGGAGCTTCACCAGGTGAGGACGGCGGCAGGGGGAGAGGTAGGGGTCGGGGGTGGTGAGAGAATTGTGATTTCAACTCCCCACCCCGACTCCCTTTAGGACCCCTCTGGAAAACGCCGAGACCGGAGTCTCCGGCCAAAGCACACCGGATACTCCGGGGTGCCGGATTCTCCGTGGCTTAGGGCGGAGACTCTGCCCAGACCGGAGTCTCCGGGGTTAGACACCGGAGTCTCTGGCCCCCACACCTGAGGAAAGCCAGTTTTGAGTGTTGGACATGTATGTGGCAAGAGGAGCAAGTTTTGGGGCAAGGAGAGGCTTGGGATAGACAACACAAACTGGGATGGTACTTCACACTCAACTTGCAAAAGCCAAAAACAATAAAAGCCAAGATTGAGTGAGTTTCCCATAAGAACAAAAGATTTGCAAATAAAATCCAATAAAATCCCAAAAGATCCAACTCTTCACTAGGAAAAGGTCGGTGGCCTAGGCCACCATGTATGAGTTTATGGCATGGCACCGCGAAGATATATCTTGGGTCCATAACCAATACTCGTCATTTAAGCTCACAATTCATGAAATGAAAATAGAGATAAATAAATTTTTGCTATAGGCATATTGGGGGGAGGGAGAGCCCAATTTATTAGGACAACACTCCCCCTAAATTCATGCCCACACCTAAACCAAGATAGAGGTTGAAGCTATAGGTGTGTATGCAAGATGGTCAAGCCAAGCTCCTCGAATCCACGATATTTAGCTCATTCCTCAAATAAGTGAATCTTGCTTCATCAAGTGGCTTCATGAAAATATCCGCAAGTTGGTCCTTGGTTGGCACATATGCTAGCTCAATGTCTCCACGGGCAACATGATCTCGAATGAAATGATGACGAATCTCAATATGCTTGGTCCTTGAGTGTTGCACCGGGTTGTAGGCGATCTTGATGGCACTCTCATTGTCACACAAAAGAGGCACTTTGTCACAAGTGACACCGTATTCCTTTAAAGTTTGCCTCATCCATAACAATTGAGTGCATGCACTAGCGGCGGCCACATACTCGGCTTCGGCGGTGGAGAGAGAAATACAATTTTGCTTCTTAGAAGACCAACTCACCAAGGACCTACCAAGGAATTGGCAAGCCCCGGAAGTTGATTTCCTATCATCTTGATCACCGGACCAATCCGAATCCGTGAACCCACGAAGAGTGAAAGAGGAATCCCTTGGGTACCACAAACCAAACCTTGGGGTATGAACTAAATATCGTAGGATCCTTTTGACCGCCAACATGTGGCTTTCTATAGGAGCCGCTTGATACCTTGCACACACACCTACACTCAACACAATATCAGGTCTAGATGCACAAAGGTAAAGCAACGAACCTATCATGGAGTGGTAGAGTTTTTGATCCACATCTATACCCTTTGGGTTAAGTTGTAGATGGCATTTGGTATCCATATGTGTCTTCTTCTCCTTAGCATCAGCCATATTAAACCGCTTGAGCATGTCTTGAATGTACTTTGCTTGGCTAATGAAAGTCCCTCCTCTCAATTGCTTGATCTCAAATCCAAGGAAGAACTTCAACTCGCCCATCATAGACATCTCAAACCTATCGGTCATAAGGGATGGACTCAAGGCGAGCCACGGGAGCATAGGTCTCTCCAAAATCAATGCCTTCAACTTGAGAGTAACCTTGAGCCACCAATCTAGCCTTGTTCCTCACAACCATGCCATGCTCATCTTGCTTGTTCTTGAAAATCCACTTAGTGCCAATGACATTGCGGCACTCTTTGGGCTTCTCAACTAGCTTCCAAACCTTGTTGCGCTCGAAATTGTTGAGTTCCTCATGCATAGCTAGCAACCAATCCGGATCTTCAAGAGCTTCGGCCACTTTCTTCGGTTCAAACATAGCAATGTGAGCTTGATGATCACTAAAGTTCGCCAATTGCCTCCGGGTGGACACTCTGCCTCTCACATCACCAATCACCTTCTCAAGGAAATGTTCACGATGTGCCATGGTTCTTTCAACTCTAGCTCGACGACGGGCTTCGATATCCTCATTGCATCTTGGAGGTATCACTTGATCATCTTGATCATTCGAGTCCCCGCCTTGACCGGAAAGCTGTCTTTGATCCCCAGAAAACATATCAGCATTGTTGGAAGAGGTGGACGGACCAAGGTTCTGAGCTGAACTTTCTTCTGCAGTATGTAGACCGGAGTCTCCGGCCTGGGACACCGGAATCTCCGGCCCACCGGATTCTCCGGTCAAGATGGCCGGAGTCTCCGGCCTGGCGACAGGAGGCAGAAGGGGTTGTTGGAGAGGGTCTTGAGCTGGATTTTGATTAGGTGCAGCAGTGACTCCAGTAGCAGTTGCTTGTAATTCTGATGAAGATGAAGGCTCCACTTGAGTAGAGCATTGTCCTTCTCGATCCACCACAAGGGGTTCCTCAATGGGGCGGAAAAATCCCACACCCATTCTTCTTATGGCTTCTTGAGGAATTTCATCATCTACATCGGAAACATGAAATTGCGCAACTTGGGAGCCGTTATTTTCCTCGAACAACACACTACAAGATTCTATGATGCGCCGTGTGGCTTTATCATAGATTCTATAAGTGTGGGATTCGGCACCGTAACCAACAAATATACCCTCTAAAGATTTAGATTCAAATTTAGTTAAGCGACAACCTTTGATCAAATAGAAACACTTACAACTGAAGACACAGAAGTAGGAGATGTTAGGTTTGTTGCCGGTGAGGATCTCATAAGGAGTCATGTTCAACCCTTTGCGGAAGTAGAGCCGGTTGGAGGAGTGACATGCCGTGGAAATAGCCTCCGCCCAAAAAGTCAACGGAGTCTTAAACTCCGCTAACATGGACCTTGCTATATCCATAAGAGTCCGGTTCTTCCTCTCGGCTACACCATTTTGTTGAGGGGTATAAGTTGCAGAATATTGATGACGAATGCCCTCTTCACTAAGAAACTCATTGAGGGTGTAATTCTTGAACTCGGAGCCATTATCACTTCTAATTGCCAATATGGGGACATTGTGTTGACGTTGCATTTCAACGGAGAAGTCGATCAAGGTTTGTTGGGTTTCACTCTTCGACTTGAAGAAATAAACCCAAGTGAATCTTGAATAATCATCAACTATCACCAAGCAATACTTCTTCCCACCAAGACTAGCTTCGGGAACGGCACCAAAAAGATCCACATGGAGGAGCTCCAAGATCCTCTTGGAAGAAATAATAGTCTTGGACGGATGGGGAGAATCATGCATCTTTCCTTCAACACAAGCCCTACAAACACGATCTTTGGCAAAAGAGACATCTTCTTTTAGTCCGAGAATGTGGCCTCCCTTGTGAAGACTTTGCAAAGTTCTCATATTGACAAGGGCTAGGCGGCGATGCCACAACCAACCCTTGTCGGCCTTTCCGAATAGGCACATCGAATTTGAAGTGGTTTCCCTCGAAAAGTCAACCACAAACAAATCATCCTCGACATACCCAACGAAAGCGACCTTTAGAGTCTTGCTCCACAAGATTACCACAACATCAATATCAAAGAAGACGGCATAACCCATCTTATTAAGTGCATGAACGGAAAGTAAATTAAAACCAAGGTCTTTGACAAGCATGACATTCGCTAAGGTGATATCCTTAGCGACTACCACCTTGCGAAAGCCCAATACCTCGGATTTTGATCGATCTCCATAAGTAACGGTTGCATGATTTAGATTTGATCTCAACTCCGTCATCAACTCCTTGCTTCCGGTCATATGTTTTGTGCATCCACTATCAAGCACCCATTTTGACCCACCGGAAGCATAGTCCTACAAGAAATCATTGCTTGGATTTAGGTCCCCATTTTTCAATGGGTCCTCTTTTGTTAGCAACAAGGGTCTTAGGAACCCAAATAGAACGAGCAATGGGTACATTTCTAGGACCAACAAACTTAGCATAGACATCCCCATAATAATCAACAAAGATAATGTAGTGAGGGTTAGTCTTTCCCGCAAAGTCATCACTAATGGTTTTGCCCCTTGTGGCACCACCATTAGCAATGTTGACCTTCTTCTTTGCTTGAGGGATCCTCTTTGCTTGAGGAGTTCTAGCATCCTTCATGAAGCTTTCCTTCTCCTTTTCTTCCTCCACAAACCCAAGACCAACTCTCCCCTTTTGTGAAGTGACAAAAGGTTTCTTACCTAGGGAGATGGCCTTAGCAAGATTGATCTTCAACCTAGCATTTTCCTCAATGATATTTGCATGATCACAAGTAATAGAAGTGGAGGAACTAGGCATATCATTGTTAGGCGGTTGAGCTTGAAGTTGTTCATACGACTTGGTGAGGGTAGAGTGCTCACTCTCCAAAGCTTTGTAGGCCTTGGAGAGCTTCTCTAGCTCCTCGGTTAGTCTAGAATGACCAACACCAAGCTCAACCTTTTCTTTCTTACAAGCTTTGTATTTAGCAATTGCATGGTCCCGTTCTTTAATGAGTTTAGCAACAATAATATCATTAGATTCTTCTATAGATTCAAGTTGTTGCTCTAAAGAAACTCTAAGCTCATGTTCTTCTTCTAGATTGTCTTTTAAAGATGCAATTTCCATAGCATCCTCTCTTTCGATCTTACCCTTGATCTCAAGCATTTCTTGAGCTTCACCATATTGACTCATAAGAGCCTCAACATGCTTCTTTGTTTCACCTTGCATGTTAGTGATAAAATGATCGAAAGCAACAATCTCCTCTTTGATTTTAAGACTAGTAGCATCATCCATAGAACTTATAGCCTTAGGAGATGAGGGAGGTGATACCTCGGTAGTCTTGGCCATGAAGCATCTTGCGGAGGAGTTGGAGACATTCTCATTGGGGGATTCAAATAGGGAAGGAGATGATGAAGAAGCAATAGCAATGGCGGCTACTTCATCTTTGGGTTCTTCTTCTTCTTCTTCTTCTTCTTCTTCTTCTTCTTCTTCTTCTTCTTCTCCGGATGAGTACTCTTCTTGAGCAAGCAACACAATCCTTGGAGGCTTCTTGTTGATAGCATTCTTCTTGAAGAAAGGTTTCCTATGGGCGTCCTTAGACTTGTCCTTTCGAACAAGCTTCCCTCCATGGTGTTCTCTATTCTCAAACGGACAATCGGCCACAAAGTGATATTTGTCTTGACTAGATAATATGCCCGTGCGTTGCAACGGTTAATAAAAATCTACATTGTGGAATCTTACAAAGTAGGTTCACTTTGGTACAACCGCAACACGTCACACAAAACGACCATCATGTCCACGACACGATGTGTGGTGTGCCAACAGAGACATGTGTGTCACCATTGCCAACTCGCCTCATTTCGTGAAGGCATTCACCTCCTCCGGAATAAGGGAGTATGAGAAGCAAAGTAAATCGGATAAATGGTTGGGGGAGAAGTATGGATGTAGATGTGAGGCGCCCGATCATCCACTCCTACACCAACGACGTCAAAACCTTCACCGAAAAATTCTCATTAAAAAAAAAGACATGACATACAACTCCAAAAAATGGTTAGACGCCAAGATACACAAACATGGATAATATCAATGAAAATATTATTAAGTTGAACTGAATTAGGTTGACACTAAGTCAAGTATTTCTAATTTAAGAGTATTGCTATACCGATTGCTATATATATTCTGAAGAATCATCCATTCGATCAAGACTGAGTCGAGGATGTTCGCACCGGGGCATCAGGGGAGTGGGCCGGGCGACCGGTCGCCGCGTCGGCGTCGGCAGATAGCACCTCCGTGTCGTAGCGAGGGATGCCTCCCATAGACAGGCAGTATTACATTGAAAAATGAAGGATCCCCAGTTCTATACACTCCAAAAAAAAATAGCAGGTGGTTTTGATTTAGTTTGTCAGCTCAACCTAAGTTGAGATCAAAGAAATCTTTGGCTGATGAATATGAGATCCAAAGAACCAATTTCAAAGATGTTGCATTAGATGTCAGAACAAACTAATATAAGATCTAATTATTCAGAATAGTGTTGTGTGTGAGCATTAATTAATTACTGACATACCTGCAAATGTAAGATTCAGATTTCATATCTTAATGCAAACTAACAATGCGTTGGACGAGTAACATTTCTTAACATTCAATTCAATAATTAGCTAGATGAGGGATAGAGTACCATGGGGATTAGTGTAGGCCAGTATGCCTTGCAATGGAATTTGAATCATCAAATTTTGGTTCCATAGATTGATGTGCAATCGTGCATATGTACACAACTAAATAACAAGAAAAGAACAGGAAGTAGATGGAGTCAGAGCATTGACCTATGAGGCTGGAAGAGTAGTTGTCTGTCTGCAACTTGGAGAGTTGGCGACAAGCCGAGGGAGTCAGGGTGGTGCAGCTTCAAGTATTTGCACAATCTGCAGGTGTAACAAAATTCGCAAAAATAAGTTAAATAGCTGATTAAGGATATCATTAATTGTGCTCATATCCAATACTTGAGCAATAATTTAATTCAGATTCATCGTTCCCAAAATCTTCACTTGCAAAAGATATGCAAGAGAAAAGAATCAAATACATGTTGGATTGAACAATGAAGATACAAATTGATGATTTTCTTAAAAATCTGTCCATGAATAAGATATAAGAACACACCTCTCGCTGTTGTTCTTGCAGATGTAGTTGCGCTCACATGCATCAAGGACTTGGATCTCTCTACGTGCCCATTGGCTTCTTGCTGCAACCGTGCGGCACCATTCCCTCACTAAACGGTGCTGCTTCTGGTTATGTATATGCAGAGTGTAGACGGAGCTGCAGGTCTACCTCTGCTCGAAGTCCATGCCTGCAACCCCACGAGGTGGACACCTGATATTGAGTGCATCACCATGCACATTGTGATGGCAGCCAGAGGAGAGTTTTTTTGGCAGCGGAGTAGCACATCTTCTCACGGAAGTAACAGAATAACAGAGGATTACGTTACAGATGCAATATGCCGCGAGTGCACCGATAGATCAAGACAGAGGTGGAGCGTACGGATCACTGCTCGACTGGGGAAAATAAAGGCCATGGGCAGGCAGAGTAACGGCGGAAATAGGCTGCGAACGGCCAGCCGGTGGCGGGGGATCCAAGTCGCTACCAGATTAGCATCGGAGATCAAATAAGTGGAGGTGAACGGGCAAGCAGCCAAATGGATTGGGGCCTTGGGGCAGTGTTTTTACTCGCTCGTGAGCTCGGTCAGTGATGATGGGATCAGGGGTGAATTTGGTGGCGGCGTTGACGACAAAGATCTCGCGCTGGCGTTGACGACCGGAGCTCGGTCGACGACCATGGAGGCAGATCGAAAAGGTTGAGGCGGAGGAAATTGGGGACGGGGAGAAGGGAGAAGCTAGGCGGAGGGAAAGGGAATCGAGGGAGGGAGACAGACGGAGGTGGGACGAAGGAGAGCTGATTGAGGGGTTAGTTACTGACGACGTAAATTAGGGAGAAAACCCGTAATAAAACGGTGCGACAAACAAAACCTGCTGAGGAGGTGAAGCGGAGGCGGTGTGACGAAGGGTAGAGGCAGAACACGATAGAGGCACATTGAGGAACATAATTTTCTTTTTAAGTAGTATATATATAGAGACAATTGTAGCAAGAACGAACCCTTTGTCCACCCTCCTTCCTTCCAACGGTCTTGTTGACAAAATCCCTTGCCTTGGACGGGCTCTTCCAAAAGACTTTGGAGGTGAGAGCCGAGTAATCCTTGAGAGTGTCTTCAAGCTCTTTGGGATCCCAATGTGACACATCTTCTTGAGTCTCATCATCATTGTCTTGTACCACAACCTTAGCCTTCAAAGCAAGTGAAGATCCTCTATGCATTCCAATGGCTCGGGCTCGAGCATCTTCGGCGTTCTTAGCGGCCACCTTGTATGCCGCCATCTCTTGCATGACCTCATTAGATGACATGAGGTGATAGTTGTGTCTTCCTTGAAGACTCTTCAAGTCGGTAGATTCAAATGGCCAAAGGGCACTCACATACTTCCTCTTTATCCAAGCATCATCCACATAGGTTGCACCAAGGGCTCTAAATTGAGTGGCAAGGGTCTTGAGTCTTCGATACATTTCTTCATGATCTTCACCTTCTATCATGAAAAAGCTTCATATCTATTTCTTTGCATGCTCTCATTTCTGACAAACTCTTGAGTGAGAATATCCCAAGCTTCCTTGGCGGTGGTGGCAAACTCGATGAGAGACATGTGCTTTTCCCCCACGGCGGTGTGAATGATGTTGAGAGCCAAGTCATTGAGTTGAGAATCCACGGCTTCTCTTCTTGTCATGTTGTTTGGATCGACGGCCTTGAACCCAACTTCAATGATTCTCCATAGTTCACTAGAAGAGCCCTTGACATGAGATTTCATCATAAATTGCCAATTAGTAAAACAAGATGGATTAAGCTTAGGTGGATCACCCCTATTGTTTATATGATAATGTGGCATAGGGAGGTCGGCCGAGTATGCGAATGGAACCGCATTGTACCCCGGCCTCCCACCATCAATTTTAGGAGGGGGTTCATTAGTGCGTTGTTCGCCCTCCCCAACATGTGCGGCGGAAGCATTAGCCTCTAGGGATGATGTAGCGGGTGGCATGTTAGCCTTCATGAGTTCCCTCATCATAGCACGCAACTCCTCCATTTGAGTGCTCATGGATGATTTCAAGCTTGTTTCCAAACTCTTGAGATCATCCATGGTCACCGGAGGGGTGCTACCACCCGACACACCATCACCGTCACCCATACTCTCTTAGGCGGTTAAACCTAATTTAAGAGAGAAGGCTCTGATACCACTTGAAAGGGGTCGTATGGGCACCTAGAGGGGGGGGGGGGTGAATAGGTGCTACGGTAAATTTTAGTCTTTTTCAATTTTAGGCTTGGCAAAATGATAAATTATCTAGATATGCATCTAAGATGAATTTACCTATATGACAAGATAGCAATTACAACTAGGCAAGTAGCACAAACAAGAACAAGATAGATGGAAAGAGGTAACCGAAAGGAAGCACGCGGAGACAAGGATGTATTCCCGAGTTCCTCCTTGTTAAGGGAGTACGTCTCGTTGGAGGGGTGTGAGCTCGCCACAAAGGCCTCACCCTATTCTCCGATGTACTTTGCCACAAAGGGTTGGTTCACCTTCCACTATTCGGAGTCCTTCAAGGCGGAATCCGGAGCCCTTACACGGTTCTTGGGGCACACACCCACAACTGAATTGGGGGCTTCCAAATCGACAACACTGTCACAAATACAACAACAAATGAGCACAAGAATCTAGGGTAACACAAAGCTAACTCTAGAAACAAGAATCCTCGAGAGAAAGAGGGGGAAATGAAGAACGGCTTGGTGAAGATGTAGATCCGGGTCTTCTCCTTCAATCCTCCGAAGATCAACGAGTTTGGACGGAGGAATTGGGAGATCTTGCGATTTTGAGCTCTCAAATATTAGGGTTCATAAATGCTGGGCGAGCTAGCTGTCCTGAGGTAGGTGGAGGGGTATTTATACCCCTCTGAGAATTATAGCCGTTGGGGGTCACTTATGCCGGAGACTCCGGCCTAAGTGGGCCGGAGACTCCGGTGTAGGACGGAGACTCCGGTCTCCTTCCGGGGTTCCTCCGGACACCCATACAGTGGCGCACCACACTTCGCTTGCTTCGGGGAGGACCGGAGACTCCGGTCAGGAGGACCGGAGACTCCGCACCCGGGCGGAGAATTGTCGAGGACGCAGGACTGGCCGGAGACTCCGGTCGCCAAGGCCGGAGACTCCGGCCTCCCGAAGACTCCGGACACCCTCCGGTGGTACTCCGGAGGGGTATCCAGTACCGCACCACACGCAGGCCAGAGGGCAGAAAAATCCAGGGGCCGGAGACTCCGGCCTGACAGGCCGGAAACTCCGGCCAGGAAATTTCCTGCAGCAAGAACACTTTGCCATTTCTTCGCTTTTTGGTGAGTGAAGCTAAAGATAGAAATATATCAATTAACCTGCATCACTTAGCATCATATTAGATAATCATTAGTGTTGTTAACTAACACACAAAACTAATAGGATTTAGGAAATGTTCTTTCAGATGGTCTTCTCATAGATCATCTTCTCGTTCCCAGGTAGCTTCATCCTCTGTATGATGATTCCACTATACCTTGCAAAATTTGATCATCTTGGTTCGAGTAACTCGTTCTGCTGTCTCCAAGATCTTTAAAGGCTTCTTTTCATATGGAAGATCACTCTCCAGTTGAACTTCCTCTAGTGGCACTGTATCTCTCAGTGGTGTTTCTGCCATCTCCGGGTGACATTTCTTCAACTGACTCACATGGAAAACATTATGGACTGTTGATAAGACCTCTGGTAATTCCAACTCATAAGCTACCTCTCCTTTGCGAGACAAGATTTTATAGGGTCCAATAAAGCGAGGTGCAAGTTTTCCTTTGATGCCAAATCTCTTCACACCACGAAGTGGCGAGACTCGAAGATACGCTCTATCTCCTACTTCATAAACGATCTCCCTTCGTTTGGAATCCGCATAACTCTTCTGTCTCGATTGAGCAATTTTCAGTCTGTCTTTGATCAATCTCACCTTCTCTTCGGCTTCTTTAAATATATGTGGTCCAAATAAACTTCTCTCTCCTACACCACTCCAAAGCAATGGTGTAGTGCATTTTCTACCGTACAGAGCTTAAAACGGTGACATCTCAATACTGGCTTGGTAGCTATTGTTATAAGAGAACTCCGCAGATGGTATATTATCATCCCAACTTGATTTGTAGTCCAGTGGACATGCTCTGAGCATGTCTTCTAAAATTTGATTTACTCGTTCAGTCTGTCCATCAGTCTGTGGATGAAAGCTGTGCTAAATTCTAGTCTAGTTCCCAAGGATTCATGTAGTTGTTTCCAGAAGTGCGATGTGAATTGATTGCCTCTATTAGACACAATCTTCTTAGGAACACCGTGTAAGCACACAATTCTCTTCATATATATTTCTGCTAGCTTTGCACTGGAATACATAGTCTTCATTGGCACAAAGTGAGCTACTTTCGTTAGGCGATCAACTATGACCCAAATCGAATCATAGCCTAATTTAGTTCTGGGTAATCCTGTGATGAAATCCATTCCGATTTATTCCCACTTCCAGTCTGGCACTGGCAACGGTTGTAGCAATCCTGCTGGTTTCTGGTGTTCGGCCTTCACACGACTGCATACGTCACATTTTGCAATATACACCGCGATATCCCTCTTCAAACCATTCCACCAGAAACTCTCCTTAACATCCATATACATTTTAGTGTTACCTTGATGTATTGAGTACGGGGAGTCATGAGCTTCTTGTAAAATCAACTTCCTAAGGGCTTCATCTTGCGGTACACAAATGCGTTTCTCAAACCACATCGTACCTGTTCATCTTCGTGGAATCCCTTGGCTTTGCCTTCACTCAGGTTGGTTCTGATTTCTTCCATCAATTTGTCTCCCTTCTGAGCTTCTCGGATCTTATCCATAAGTGTCGGCTGTACTTCTAACGATACTAGAAAACCTTCAGGTAACACTTCCAATCTAAGGTCTTTGAATTCTTTGCATAATTCTTCTGGTAGCTCTCCTGCTGTGAGTCCGTTGACGTAGACCTTACGACTCAACGCATCGGCAACTACTTTAGCTTTTCCTGGATGATATTGTAAACTCAGATCATAATCTTTGATGAGTTCTAACCATCTCCGTTGTCTCATATTCAGCTCCTTCTGGGTAAAGATATATTTAAACTCTTGTGGTCGGTGAATACTTCACAACGTTTGCCCATCAGATAATGCCTCCAAGTCTTCAGAGCGTGTACCACAGATGCTAATTCTAAATCATGCGTTGGATAGTTCACTTCATGTTTCTTCAGTTGTCTTGACGCGTAAGATACCACTTTGCCTCCTTGCATTAGTACACTTCCCAAACCCTGACCTGAAGTATCACAATATACTTGGATGTATTTCTCCAGATCCGGTAAACACAACACTGGGGCTGAAACTAAAAGTTTCTTTAGTTCTTGAAAACTGTTCTCACATGCCTCCGACCACTCAAACTTTTTATTCTTCTTTAAAAGTTCCATCATAGGCTTGGCTATCTTAGAGAAATTTTCAATAAACCTCCGATAATATCCCGCCAAACCTAAGAAACTTCGGATTTCACCAACATTCTTTGGCGGTTCCCAGTTAGTTACTGCAGACACCTTCTCAGGATCCACTGCAATTCCTTCCTTCGTCACTACGTGGCCTAGGAAACCAACTTTCTCCAACCAAAATTCACATTTACTAAATTTGGCATACAACTTATGCTCCCTGAGTCTCTGTAACACTCGGTGTAGGTGTTCCTCATGTTCTTTGTGACTCTTGGAGTAGACAAGTATGTCATCAATGAATACAACAACAAACTTATCCAGAAAATCCATGAATACTTTATTCATCATGTTCATAAAGTAAGCTGGCGCATTGGTCAGTCCAAATGGCATCACCGTGTATTCATATAGTCCATATCTGGTAGTGAACGCCGTCTTTGGTATATCGAGTTCTCGAACTTTCATTTGAAAATACCCTGACCGCAAATCGATCTTGGAAAACACACAAGCACCCTCTAACTAGTCAAACAGATCGTTGATTTTAGGTATTGGGTACTTGTTCTTGATGGTTACTTCATTTAGTGCCCGATAGTCTCTAACCAACCTCTGTGTACTGTCCTTCTTCTCAACCAATAATATCAGTGCTCCCCAGGGTGATGAGCTTGGGCGAATAAATCCTTTCTGTAGGTGTTCATCCAACTGCTTCTTGAGCTCTTTTAACTCATCCATGGCCATTGGATACGGTCTCTTGGCTATGGGTCCCGTGCCTGGCACTAACTCGATGAGAAACTCCACTTCTCTATCTGGTGGCATTCCCGACAATTCTTCCGGAAACACGTCAGGATATTCTCTCACTATGGGTACCTCTTCAAGGCTAACCCCCTTAAGAGAATTGAGCTTAACCTGTCTCAATTTGAATTTGGACTTAAATCTGATCCTCTTCTTCTCCGGGGTAGTGAGTGAAATCGCTCTGTCTACGCAGTCTATAACACCTTCAAAACGGGTCATCCAATCCATCCCTAGTATGACATCCAGACCTTGGGATTCTAGGATGATTAGATCGACTGGAAAATGATGTTTCCCAATCTTTAAATCCAATTTCCTACACCAGGCATGTACTAACATTTCTCCCCCTGGAGAATTTACCCTCATGGGATTTCTCATGGTTTCCGTGGGTAACTCATTATTGTTAACAAAAGCTCTTGATATGAATGAATGTGATGCTCCGGTATCGAATAAAACTAATGCTGTAAAGGAGTTGAGTAGGAACGTACCTATCACAGCATCAGGTTCATCATATACCTCTTCCACGTTGACGTGATTTACTTGGCCTTTCTGGAAAGGGTTGGGCTTGGCAGCTCCCTCGGTCTTCCTTTCTGGGCACTCAGTTGCGTAATGTCCTTTGTTCTTGCATTTGAAACATAACACCTGACTGATATCCTTCTTAGTCTCAGGATTTGGGCGATGCTGCCCATTACCATTGTTGTTTCCTTGGTGTCCATTGTGAGCATTTCCCTTGAATCCTCCATTGCCTCCTTTGAATCCACCATGGTGGTTATGTCCATGATGTTTGTGGTTATTTCCTCCACTATGATAATTTCCATGCTTGTAACCACTATTGCCTTCATAAGAAGAGTGTTTCTTATATGAAGGTTCTGCGTAGTGCTTGCTGGCAGTATTTTTCCTCTTACGGTTCTCAGCCTTCTTCATATTGTCCTCCAGTGTTATTGCTTGATCAAGGAGGGTCTGGTAATTTGGGGTATAAGATACTAACAATGGGATCTTTAGTTCATCACACAATCCCCTAAGGAATTTCTCCCTTCTCTTTCCATCGTTGTCAATGTCCTCAGGAGCGTAACGGGACAACGTGTAGAAGTCATCCATATACTCCTTGAGCGACCTGTTACCCTGCCTCAGGCTGCGGAACTCCTCTTTCTTTAAGTTCATAATACCCGTGGAAATGTGTGCATTGCGAAATCCCTCCTTAAAAGTCTCCCACGTGAGTCCTTCCAGTGGGTGAGTGATCTGGTAGGTCTCCCACCATTGGGCTGCTGGCCCTTCAAGCAAGTGTGCCGTGAACCTCACTTTTTCGGTGTCAGTGCACTCACATGTCACCAAATCCTTACTAATTGAGCGCAACCAATCATCTGCCACAATTGGCTCAGTTGCGGTTGAGAACTTATTGGGTTTGAGCCTCAGAAACCTAGCCAGCTTGTCAGCTTGAGGTGGTGGTGGTGGCGGTGGCGGTGGGTTATTGTTGTTCTGTGCATGCGCAATGAACTGCATCATCATCTGCATCAGTTGGGCTTGAGCTGCTATCAATTGCTGAATTGCATCGTTGTCGGGATCACGACGGGGAGGCATCTGTGGTTTAAGAATAGATGAGTAGAGATAGAAAGATCTAAAGAAATATTTCTACACATACAAGCAATTAACAACAAACATACATTAAACACTCAGAATTTTTTTGAGAAAACGTTCTAAACGTTTATTTAGCAACGTAACAAGGTTCTGGGAACAAGTACAAAGGTACTTCCATACCACAAGTTGGTAGGTCAATACGAAAGGTTATTGTCGACTAACGACTTATTTAGTAGAGGTGGGCAACTACTCGTCCTGGATCCTGGCAAGAAACTCCACGGCGGCTTCAGTCTTGCAGCGCTTCTGTCCAGAACTCGCATTCCTTGCATTCCACTCCTCAACCGAGACCTCCTCACCATCAGTGGTGTACATGACTCTCTCCTCGGGGTCTTCCTCCGATTGCTCACCAGCTGACTCCTTGGCGAGAAGGGCACACTGCTCCTGCAGGGCTGCTATCATCGCCTGCTGTTGGTCCACCTTGTTCCCTAGCTTGAGATTCTCTGCCTCCAGCTTCTGGTTATCCTCCATGAGCTTCTGCTTCTGGGCCTCCTGTGCCTCTGCTAGCTCCTCGGCAGTTGCAATCTGCACTCTCTGTGCCTCGACCAGCTCCTTGGCCTGGTCCAGAACCATCATCTCCGAACGTAACTCATACTCAGTCCTGTAGAGTAACGTCTCCAGGTCCTCCAAGTGTAGCTCAAATATATCCAAGTCCTTGCGACCCTCACGGTCCAGTATGGCATTCCCTGAGCGTCACGCTTGCCGAAGCGACGATAGATAGACTCTGGGGGTAAAAGCTCGAAGTACTGCTCACAGATACGGGACAAAGCCTCCTGCTTTGCCATCAAAAGTCCAGTTCCCCAAGAGGTGTACTTCTTCTTGAAAACAATCGGCGCAGTGGGAGTACCAATAGGCCTGGGCAATATCTCTGTCTCAATCTCCCAGCGGTGGACTGTGGGTACATCAGAAGGCATCCTTCTACCCTTGAAGATAGGAGGAACGAGGCTCAGAACTCTGCAGATACCCATCAGCTGTCTACCGAAGACACAGGTGTCATCGTCGGTCGGAACTCTCATGTGGGTGAAGACAGACATCTACACAAAGGTTAGAGAAAAGAATCAGAACAAGTATTACGATGGTTAGTCAAAAAATAATTAATTGAAATAACTTAGTAAAATTTTAAAATGCAGAAAATAAATTTTGGATTCCTAGGGTCAACCTATATCTATCCAAACCTACGGTTTCGAACCTACAGGCAACACATTGCTCTGATACCATCTGTAGTGACCTTGCCTTTTAAAATAGACACGATACCTGTGTATAGTACTAGTCCCTGGATCGACTCGCTAGCACACACAGTACAGGATGAAATACCATAACAGTGCATCATTTTATTACACACATGATCCAGAATTCAAAGTAGTTTTGATTACAAAGTGCATAGCTCAGAGCTAGCTTTATTTAGAGTATACAGTGGAAATAAACATTAAGCATGGAGTCTCCATCATCTTCATGCTGCCACAGGCGAACATGTCGGTTGTAGACTCGAAGCCCTATCACGCACCATACTCATCGTCCGAACAATTTGCAACAGTAAAGCGTTGCAGCCAAAAATTGGTCAGAACCATTGGAATGGATCTGGCAAGTGACACTTGTGTACTCATAATGGCAAACTCTAAGACCTATATGCTTATTTGGCTGGTGGAGTTCAAGGCTCTTTTGCGTAAAGCAAATTTTATCCTAATTTTCACAATATTTTCTTTTCCATCTAGTCGAGACAATTCCTGGTATACATTCTAGTGCCAAATGAGGCAATTCCTGGAATATATCCATTGCCCATTTCTACCCTTGTTCACCCATCAAAATTTTATTTAAGAAATTGGAATGGTGAGATTCTCCATCGACATCCTTGTCCAGCTGCTCAAAATTGTCCGTAACCGGGGACACGGCTATGATCATAGTTTTATTACTCTCGAGAGTTTGTGGCACTTTCCACACTAGACTCAACTAACCCAAACTTCCTAATCACTCAATTAGTGAGAAGGAAAGGAGAGAGTCGAGACGAGATCTTTCAGAAGAGCTTTCCCGTACACCTGTCCAAACAATACCCACCTACAACCCCTACATCTGCTTGTTCATCCGGTCGGGTCCACTCAACTTAGTCAATCAAGACAGAGCCCATACGACTAGTGGCTGCACTGGAAGCAATCTAAACGCAGAGTGACATCAAATCTCTTTGTTCCTGGGTGGCCGTTCACAAGTGCACGTACTCAGGTATAACCATGGAAATGGCCCTGAGCAGCCACTCAACTTTGACCACCAATAGAGCAAAACCAATTGCCACCCAGGTAGTTCATTAACTTAGTAGAGTTTTTATCCTTTCATACTACCATAAAACATTTTGCATTGCAGTTCTAACATCTACCAAGTTAATGGGTACCTAGACCAACAGGAATATGGGGTGGTATACTAAACAGGTCTGCATAGCATAATAGTAATACTCCTATCATGCATACTACTGAAATAGCTAAAGTGCAAATAATAAAATAGTAGGACTTTTATGCTGGAGTATCACTTGCCTTGGCAACCAGCTGAGCAAGAGCAACAGCCACAAGAATAACCTAGACCCTCCGAATAATCTAACAAATAGCACAAATCACAAATAAGCAACCATACCATATAGCAATACAAAAATATATGCCATGCATGAGTGTATGTAAAGGGCACACAACACAAATTTAATATTCTATTTTTCTCTGGTTATTGCTATATGCATGATGCCACAAGACAAGTTTTAAACAATAAAGTATTTTTAAAGCACCCAAAAGGGAAAATACATGGATTCTATAGTTTTCTGTAATAAAATATTTTATAAAAATTTGGAAAACATATCTACTGGACAGAGGACCTCTAGACAAAGCCTCTGCAATTTGGATCACTCAAATTGGATTTGTAAAACTCAAGATATGGCCAAAACAAGGTTTTAGGGTTTCTGCAAATACCAAGTGTGTGCACGTAACAAAAGTTAAATTTTATTGCACCACTGTATTCTACACATTTTGCTAAATCCAAAGACATCAAATTCGTTGAAATTGGATAAATGGTTCAAAAGATATAGATTTTTTAAGTTTGGATGATTTTCTGTTTGAAAAACAGAAAAACAGAAAAGATTAAAAGAATTCGGGCCACGTGGCAGCTCCAGATTGGACGATACCGGTTCGGGATTTAACTTAAAACCGAGCCATCGGATCGTGATCTATCGGCCGGCTTGATTCTGCCTGGAACGGGCGGCGGGACCTCGCCGGAAACCTAGCCGAGCGGCGGCGACGGGCCGACACGCGCGTTCTGGCGAGTACAGAGGCCGAGAGGGCAAGCGGAGCTCACCACGGCGTGCAGGGACTCGAGGCGGACATGGTGGCGAAGTGGAAGGAAGCTGAGCGTCCTGGTTGTCCCTGGATTCCTCACCGGAGTCGAGGTTGGCGGTGGCCGAGCTAGGTCGTGCATACTCCCGTCGATACCCTGTGCGAAAAAATCCGGGACCACGTCAAGGAGGTGCACGAGGGAGAGATAAAGAGAGAGGAAGAGTAGAAAAGGCGCGGGGACGCCTGACTTCACCGAGAAAGGAGAAGGACGCCGGTGGCCATGGCGGTGCTCCGGTGACGAATACGAGCAGCCTGGGGCGCTCGTGAGGTGCCGTTTGGGGCAAAAGAGAGAGGAGGAGGAGGGCTTTATGGTGGTGGTGACGGTGCGGCAGTTCGCACTCGCGGTGGTGCGAATTGAAGAGGAGGAGTCGACGGGGCGCCGGCGGGTGAGCTCCCGTGCGTGGGGACGGCGCTGACAAGCGGGTCCCGCGCGACAGAGAGAGAGGGAAGGGGAGCGGTCTGGGGCGCGGGTGGGCTGGTGCTGGGCCGCGGCTTGCTGGGCTGGCCCGGTTGGGCTGGCTCGGCTGGCCTTTTCCCCTTTTTTTTGACAAAACCTTTTTCCTATTTTCTGTTTTCAAAAACAAAGGCAAAACCAAACCAAAACTTTTCAAAAAAATTGATAAAATACTTTTTTGAAAAGCTTGTTAAATTTAGAACACTTTGGCACATAGCTTGCCAACAAAATAAAAGAAAATAATTGGTTTTATGACAAGGGTTAATTAACCCTATTATGTCAAAATAATTATTTTAACACCAAAATTTGAGTTTAAAACTCAAAACAAAAGACTTAAAATGCAATGCAGCAAGTTGATGATGCATGAATGCAAGTTTTTAATTTTTTGAAATTTTTGGATGTTACACCGTTTCAGCCATAGCCGCATCTCCTTGCTCGCACTCGAGCGCCATCTGTTTGCTACCGTTCACCATGATAACTCCTTTTGGTCCTGGCATCTTCAACTTCAGATACACATTACACGGCCTTGCGATGAACTTGAAATATGTAGGCCAACCAAAGAGAACATGATATGGACTCTTGAGGTCCACAACTTCGAAAGGAAGAATTTCTGACCAAAAAATTTCAAAGGTACCAAAAGCAACCTCCAGATAGATCTTACCAATGGGCTTTGCCGACTTCCCCGGTACTATCCCATGGAAAACTTCAACTTCATCCTTTTGTATGTGTCGTAGTACAATATGTTGATGCTGCTGCCACCATTCATAAGTACCTTGTTGAGCGTGTAACCTCTGACTTGTGGTGCTACCACTAAAGCCAGAAGCCCTGGATCCTCGATCCTTGGTGGGTGATCTGCCCGACTCCACGCAATAGGTTGTTCTGACCACCTTAACCATTGAGGTACTGCCGGCTCCACGGCATTGACAGCGCGAACTTTCAACTTCCTGGCTTGCTTTGAGGTGCTGGTGGTGAAAACGTGATAACTCCCTTGACTCGGGTGACCTGACCGAGCTGCAATGTGATACTGCCCTCGACTGTCATGAAGTTGCTTGGGGTTTTGCTGGAACCCGCCTTGAGATCCTTGCTGATTACCACCTCCTTGGATAGGTCCTGGGTTATTTACGGCTCCTCCACCATTATTGCCAGGTCCCCCGCCCTGGTTGTTTCCTCTGTATCCATCGTTTCCTCCACCATTGTTGTTATTATTCCCATTGTTTGCAGAAGAATTTCTCCAACGCTGCAAGTCCACACATTCCTCCAGGGTATGTCTGCACCTTCCATTCTTGATATGACGGGGACATGGACTTTGCAGTATCTCTTGAGAAGTTGGCCTACGCCCCTGATAACCCTGGGAGTTGTTGTCCTTGCGCCTACAGCCAGAATTGGTGTTAGCCACCAAGTCGGAACCATCTCCATACGGCCGCTTAGTTCCTCCATGGTTTTGATTCTGGTTCTGGTTCTGGCCACTGCCACCTTGCCCTTTTCCGGCTTCTTCCTGATCATTTTTTTATCCGTAGCGGTGTGCTTGTTAGCTCCTGCCATGATTTCTCAAATAGTGACGGGTACTCCTTGGTTCAGACTTTCCTTCATACATTCCAGCTTCCAAACTACTGGGTTGAAGTTCCAATTTCTCTCCATAGCCATCAACACTGAAATTGGCGGGAGTCCCTGCGAGGAGTTGATAATTTCCGATACTCGTCTCATCCAGTGCCTTGCAGATTCACCCTTCCTCTGGATGCACCGCTCCAAGTCCTCAATGGTACTCAACTTCTTGCAAGTTCCCTAAAAATTCTGAATAAAAGCAGTCTTCAACTGATCCCACGAGTTGATTGACCTGGGGGGTAAGTTTCTCATCCAAACCTTGGCCGCCCCATCCATCATTAGATACATGAACTTGGCACACAAATTTCCTGTAGAATTGCGAATACTCATTGCCATCTCGTAACTCCTGAGCCAGGAAGTCGGATCCATGTTGGGCTCGTAATTGACAACCTTACGAGGCTCCTTGAAGTCGCTTGGAAAGGACTCGACTCTGATGGCTTCCGATAGACACTCAGGTTCTGTCAATCAAGGCGAGCTTCCAGGTGAAGTTACCTCCGTACGTGCTTGAGTTGGCGTGTGGAATAGATTTGTTGGGTTTATGTTGGTTCCCTCACGCAACCAACTTCGGGTTCTCCGATGCTGAACCGCTGCAAGCTCCTTTTGGCAATTACGCACTGCTAAAGTCTCAGCTTGTACACGATCATGCTCCGCCTACACGCGAGCTTGTTCTGTCTGCACGCGAGCCTATTCTGCCTATACTCGAGCTTGGTCCTCTGCTGATTTCCTGCTAGCCTCTGCAACATCCGCTAACTGCTTTTCTATAGCCTCACTAGCTGTGATCAACTCCTCTGCACGAGTCGCCGTGTTGTCTGTTGTGATTTCCTTGGTCAATAAGTTAGGATCAAATTGATTTCCCCCTGACATGTATACTCCAAAACGACGTGGGCGTACTGGAGATTGCATGTACTCCTCCTCAACTCCATATCCAAGCCGATCTTCAAACAATGGTAAGATTGATTTTGAATCTGCATCATAGTCTGGCTCCGAACCTGGCTCTGACAACGTCTCCAGCTCCTTGGTGGGGATCTACTTCTCCTATTGTTCGGCGACTATTCCGACTTCTGATGTGCCGACGGACTCCTCTCCATCGGACTCGATGATAGCTGTCGCTTATGAAATTGAATCCAACTCGTTAACGCGAGTACCTGATATGTTAACCATGCCAACGAACACGTTGATCTTCCCGAAGATGAACTGGTAGCCTTCCTCGACTTCATCCATCTCTGAGCTCCACCCGTAGTCATCGATCTATGTCCCGCCGTACTGGTTGGTGTAGACCTTGCCGATGGCGAGCTTCTCCATACCTCGATGATCTTCTCCCGTGATCTCAACTCCTTTCATCATCTGCCCCACGGTGGCCGCCAACTGTCGTGGGGTTGTCACGGTAAGTACTTCCTCCAAGAAGCTAAGTTGTGGGGACATTATGACTAGAAGTACGGGAGCTGGTTAATCTCGACGAGGGACAAGGAGTTTACCCAGGTTCGGCCCCTCTCGATGGAGGTAAAGACCTACTTCCTGCTTGTTCTTTATTGCTTGGTATTGATATTGATTATAAGGTTCCAATCTCGCTAACTCGAGTATCGGCGACTCTGGGACTTGAGGGCTTGTGAGACTTGTTGATCTAAGGTCCACGAACCCCCTTATAAAGGCGGCCGGGTCCCTGGACTTTACAGGATATGCCGAGTTACACATGAACACGGAGTCCTACTCTAGGTTCTTGCCTTCCAAGTTGGTACTCCGGGTCGTATTGGGACTCCAGTCTTGCCGTGTCCTTTCCTTTTAGCTAACTCGTGGCGGGCTTGCCGGCTTGCTCCTAGCCCAGCCCATGTTGCTTGAAGTGTAACCCGGCTTGGGCCTTCTTGGTCTTGACGGGTCCACTTTCCGGCTCCATGGGCCTACCCGGAAAGTATCCCCCAACACCCTGTGTTTCGCAAAAGACCTGAATATCATGAGAATCTAGATTTCATCAGATTGTGCAAACTTCATCAAAGAGATCCAAGGTGGCTTGAATAGAGGATCTAGCTTTATGATGCTTAAAGAATTTCTAGAGAGGAAAATGGATTTCCGAGAGGTAATGGTGGGGCATGAACGGCGGGCATCTATAGGAGAAGCACATCGCCTTGCAAGGCTAGCAACATCTTCTGATTTAGGTAGACATGTTGAAAGAACATTTGCTTATCCCTCTGTGTTTTGTGTGTTAGATAACAACACTTGTGATAATTTGATATGGTGCTAAGTGTGGCAGGATTTAAATGCATTCATCTATATTTGCTGCTCACCAAAAAGGAGAATAAAAGTAGAGGTTTATGGCGCTGCCTGTTTGGCCGGCCTCAGGAGCCGGCCTGGCCGGGCTCAAGGCCGGCTGGCTCGGGCTCCTAGCCAGCCTCGGTCTTCTGGCTCGCCGGCCTCGGCCAGGGTCAAGGCCGGCCAGTTCGGCCCCCCCCCCCCGCCGGCCCCCGGTGCAGCATGGCCAGCCTAGGCTGGTCCCAAGGCCGGCCTCCCTGCGCACTGCTTCGATGCAAAGATTCCAGGCCAGCCTCGGACCCAGCCTTGGACCAGGCAAGGCCGACCTCCCAGTGTAAGTGAAAAGCTTCCCAACGGTTCAATTTTTGGGGAGGGGTATAAATACTCCTCCACCTACCTCTAGCTGGTCAGCTCGCCCAAACATTGATTATTGCATGCTCAAAACTCTCTAGATCTCTCAATCCCTCCACCCAAACTCGTTGATCTTTGGAGGATTGAAGGAGAAGACCCCGATCTACATATTCACCAAGCCGTTCTTCATTTCCCCCTCATTCACTTGAGGGATTTCGTTTCTAGGGTTTGCTTGTGTTTTCCCTAGATTCATTTGCTTACTACTTGTTGTAATTGTGACAGATTGTTGATTTGGGAGCCCCCAATTAAGTTGTGGGTGTGTGTCTCTAGAACGTTGTAAAGGCTCTGGATTCCACCTTGAAGGATTCTGATAGTGGAAGGTGAATCTAACCCTTGTGGTGAGGTTCATCGGAGAATACGGTGAGGCCTTTTGAGGCATCTTGAGTAGGCCTTTGTGGCGAGCTCACACCCCTCCAACGAGACGTACTCCCTTAACAAGGAGGAACTCGGGAATACATCCTTGCCTCCGCGTGCTTCTACTTTCGGTTATCTCTATCCCTTAGTTGTCTTTACTTGTATCGTGTCAATTGCCTAGTCGTAGTTGTTTGCTCATCATATAGGTAAATTCACCATAGTTGCATATCTAGAGAATTTACCTTTGTGTCAAGCCTAAAATTGAAAACCTATTAAAATTTGGTGTAGCACCTATTCACCCCCCCCTCTAGGTGCCCATACGATCCTTTCAATTGGTATCAGAGCCTTGGCTCATTAATTAGGCTTCACCGCCTAAGAGAGTATGGCACCCGAGAGTGGAGAGCCGGAGGCCACTATTAGCGGAGTCTCCATGGATGAATTCAAGAAATTGGAGGCATCCATGGGTGCTAAAATGAAAGAGTTGCGCGCAATGATGGCACAACTCTTGAATGCTAATAAAGCCCCCGCATCTCCCTCCCTTGAGGTTAACGCTTCCGCCACTCAAGTTGAGGAGGGTGAAGGATCTAAAGAATCCCCTCCTAAAATTGATGGTGGGAAGGCGGAGTACCATGGGTTTCCGTTTGTGTACTACCCCGACCCACCTATTCCGCATCCTCATATAAACAATAGGGGTGATCCACCTAGGCTTAATCCATCTTGTTTTTCTAATTGGCAATTTCTTATGAGATCTCATGTCAAGAGTGCTTCGATCGAGCTATGGAGAATCATTGAGGTTGGATTCAAGGTCTTCGACCCAAACAACATGACAAGAAGAGAGGTTGTGGATTGCCAACTCAATGACTAGGCTCTCAACATGATTCAAACCGCCGTGGGGGAAAAGCACATGACTCACATCGAACTTGCCACCACCGCTAAAGAAGCTTGGGAGACTCTCACCGAAGAGTTTGTTGGCAATGAGAGCATGAAGAGGAATAGATTTGAAGCCTTGAGCAACCAAGCCGAGGGATTTTTCATGGTAGATGGTGAAGACCATGAAGACATGTATCGAAGGCTCAAAACCATTGCCACTCAATTTAGAGCTCTTGGAGCCACCTATGTGGACAATGCTTGGATCAAGAGGAAGTATGTGAGTGCACTCATGCCTTTTGAACCCACCGACTTGAAGAGTCTCTAAGGAAGACACAACTATCACCTCATGTCTTCTAATGAAGTTATGCAAGAGATGGCGGCATTCAAGGTGGCCGCCAAGAATGCCGAAGACGCTCATGCTCGGGCCATTGGAATGCACAAAGGAACCACACTTGCTTTAAAGGCCAAAGATGTGGTGCAAGACAAAGATGATGAGACTCAAGAAGATGTGTCACATTGGCATCCCAAATATCTTGAAGATACTCTCAAGGAATATTCGGCTCTCACATCTAAAGCCTTTTGGAAGAGTCCGTCCAAGGCAAAGGAACTTGTTAACAAGTCAAGTGGAAGAAAGGAGGGTGGCCAAAGGGTTCGTTCTTTCTACAATTGCCAAGATCAATATCACTTTGTGGCCGAATGTCTGTTTGAGAATCGTGAACATCATGGAGGGAAGCTTGTTCGCAAGGACAAGTCAAAGATCACTCACAAGAAACCATTCTTCAAGAAGAATGCCATCAACAAGAAGCCCCCAAGAATTGTGTTGCTTGCTCAAGAAGAGTACTCATCCGGGGAAGAAGAAGAAACCACAAGTGGAGTGGCCGCCATTGCCATAGCATCTTCATCAACTCCTTCCCTCTTTGAACCCCCCGATGAGAATGTCTCCATCCCCTCCGCAACATGTCTCATGGCCAAGACCGACGAGGTATCATCCCCTCCATCTCCTAAGACTATGAGTAATGTGAATGATGCTACTAGTCTTAGAGTTAAAGAGGAAATAGTTGCCTTTGATCATTTCATAACTAACTTGCATGGTGAAACCAAGAAGCATGTTGAGGCTCTTATGAGTCAATATGGCGAAGCTCAAGAGATGCTTGAGATCAAGGGTAACACTGAAAGAGAGGATGCTATGGAAATTTCATCCCTGAAAGATAACCTCGAAGAAGAGCATGAGCTTAGGGTTTCTCTTGAGGAACAATTAGAATCTATAGAAGAGTCAAATGATTTAATTGTTGCTAAACTCATTGAAGAACGTGACCATGCAATTGCAAAATACAAAGCATGTAAGAAAGAAAAGGTCAAGCTTGGTGTTGGTCATTCTAGACTAACCAAGGAGCCAGAGAAACATTCCAAGGCTCATAGGGCATTGGAGAGTGAACACTCTACCCTCACCAAGTCGTATGAACAACTTCAAGCTCAACCGTCTAAAATTGATGTGCCTAGTTCCTCCACTCCTATTACTTGTGATCATGCAAATATCATTGAGGAAAATGCTAGGTTGAAGATCAATCTTGCTAAGCCCATATCCCAAGGTAAGAAACCTTTTGTTACTTCACAAAAGGGAGAGTTGGTGTCGGGTTTGTTGAGGAGGAAAAGAAGGAGAACTTCATGAAAGATGCAAGGGCTCCTCAAGCAAAGAAGATCCCTCAAGCCAAGAAGGTCAACATTGCTAGTGGTGGTGCCACAATGGGCAAAACCACTAGTGATGACTTTGCAGGAAAAACTAACCCCCACTGCATCCTATATGTTGATTATCATGGGGATATCTATGCTAAATTTGTTGGTCCTAGAAATGTTCCTATTGCTCGTTCTATTTGGGTTCCTAAGACCCTTGTTGCTAACAAAAGAGGACCCATTGCAAAATGGGGACCTAAATCAAAGCAATGATTTCTTGTAGGACTATGCTTCCGGTGGGTCAAAATGGGTGCTTGATAGTGGATGCACAAAACATATGACCGAAAGCAAGGAGATAATGATGGAGATAAGACCAAATCTAAATCAAGCAACCGTCACTTATGGAGATCGATCAAAATCTGAGGTATCGGGTTTTGACAAGGTGGTAGTCGCTAGCGATATCACCCTAGTGAATGTCATGCTTGTCATGCACTTAATAAGATGGGCTTTGCCGTCTTTCTTGATATTGATATTGTGGTACTCTTATGGAGCAAGACTCTAAAGGTCGCTTTCGTTGGGTACATCGAAGATGATTTGTTTGTGGTTGACTTTTCGGGGAAAACCACTTCAAATTCGATGTGCCTTTTCGGAAAGGCCGATGTGGGTTGGTTGTGGCATCGCCGCTTGGCCCATGCAACATGAGAACTTTGCAAAGTCTTCACAAGGGTGGCCACATTCTCGGACTAAAAGAAAATGTCTCCTTTGCCAAAGATCGTGTTTGTAGGGCATGTGTTGAAGGAAAGATGCATGATTCTCCCCATCCTAGCAAGACTATTATTTCATCCAAGAGGATCTTGGAGCTCCTCCATGTCGATCTTTTTGGTGCCGTTCCCGAACCTAGTCTTGGTGGGAAGAAGTATTGCTTGGTGATTGTTAATGACTATTCAAGATTCACTTGGGTTTATTTCTTCAAGTCGAAGAGTGATACCCAACAAACCTTCATCGACTTCTCCATTGAAATGCAACGTCAATACAATGTCCCCATATTGGCAATTAGGAGTGACAATGGCTCCGAGTTCAAGAACTACACCCTCAATGAATTTCTTAGTGAAGAGGGTATTCATCATCAATATTCCGCTACTTATACCCCTCAACAAAATGGTGTAGCTGAGAGGAAGAACCAGACTCTTATGGATATGGCAAGGTCCACGTTAGCGGAGTTTAAGTCTCCGTTGAGTATTTGGGCGGAGGCTATATCCACGGCATGTCACTCATCCAACCGGCTCTACTTCCGCAAAGGGTTGAACAAGACTCCTATGAGATCCTCACCGGCAACAAGCCTAACATCTCCTACTTTCGTGTTTTCGGTTGTAAGTATTTCTATTTGATCAAATGTTGTCGCTTAACTAAGTTTGAATCTAAATCACTAGAGGGTATCTTTGCTGGTTACAGTGCCGAATCCCACACTTATAGAATCTATGATAAAGCCTCACGGCGTATCATAGAATCTTGTAGTGTGGTGTTCAAGGAAATTGACGGCTCCCAAGTGGCGGAATTTCATGTTTTCGATGTAGATGATGAAATTTCTCAAGAAGCCATAAGAAGAATGGGTGTGGGATTTTTCCGCCCCGTTGAGGAAACCCTTGTGGCAGATCGAGAAGGACAATGCTCTACTCAAGTGGAGCCTTCATCTACACAATAAAATCTTACCAATGAAGAGCCTATTGCACCAACCCAAGAACAAGTTGAAGACCCTCAACCCCTTGATCATGTTGCTATGCAAGAGCAAGAGCCCATCTCACCTATTCGTGATGCTAGCCATGATCAAGACCTTGCTCAATCATCTTCTTCTTCAAATGTTGAAGCCGTGCCTTTTGATGATCAAGGTCATCTTGCCAGTCAAGACGGGGACACAAATGATCAATATGATCAAGTGATACCTCCAAGATGCAACGAGGATATCGAAGCCCGTCGTCGAGCTAGAGTTGCAAGAACCATGGAAATTTGTGAGCATACTCTTGAGAAGGTGATTAGTGATGTGAGAGGCATGGTGTCCACCCGGAGGCAATTGGCAAACTTTAGTGATCATCAAGCTCACATTGCCATGGTGGAACCGAAGAAAGTGTCTGAAGCTCTTGAAGATCCGGATTGGTTGGAAGCCATGCATGAAGAGCTCAACAATTTCGAGCGCAATAAAGTTTGGAAGTTAGTTGAGAAGCCAAAGGAGTGCCGTAATGTTATTGGCACAAAATGGATTTTCAAGAACAAGCAAGATGAACATGGCATGGTTGTGAGGAACAAGGCTAGATTGGTGGCTCAAGGGTACTCTCAAGTTGAAGGCATTGATTTTGGAGAGACCTATGCTCCCGTGGCTCGCCTTGAGTCCATCCGTATCCTTCTTGCTTATGCATCCCGTTATAACTTTAAATTGCAACAAATGGATTTTAAAAGTGCTTTTCTCAATGGTCCCTTAAAGGAGTTGGTGTTCGTTAAGCAACCCTCGGGGTTCGAGGAACTCAACTTCCCTAACCATGTTTACAAGCTTGATAAGGTGCTCTATGGACTTAAACAAGCCCCACATACGTGGTATGAGCACCTTAGAGAGTTATTGTTACCGTGGATTTGAAGTTGGGAAAATTGATCCCACTCTTTTTACTAAAAGGATTAAAGGGGAGCTTTTCGTATGCCAACTATATGTTGATGATATTATCTTTGGCTCATCTAACAAAGCTTTTAATGATGAATTTTCAAAGCTTATGACCGATAGGTTTGATATGTCCATGATGGGTGAGTTGAAGTTCTTCCTTGGATTTGAGATCAAGCAATTGAGAGGAGGGACTTTCATTAGCCAAGCAAAGTATATTCGAGACATGCTCAAGAGGTTTAATATGGCGGATGCTAAGGAGAAGAAGACTCCTATGGATACCAAATGTCATCTACAACTTAACCCAAAGGGTATAGATGTGGATCAAAAGATCTACCGCTCCATGATTGGTTTGTTGCTTTACCTTTGTGCATCTAGACCCGATATTGTATTGAGTGTAGGTGTGTGTCCAAGGTATCAAGCGGCTCCTAAGGAAAGCCACATGTTGGCGGTCAAGAGAATCCTACGATATTTGATTCATACCCCAAAGTTTGGTTTGTGGTATCCAAGGGATTCATCTTTCACTCTTTGTGGGTACACGGATTCGGATTGGGCCGGGGATCAAGATGATAGGAAATCAACTTCCGGGGCTTGCCAATTCCTTGGTAGGTCCTTGGTGAGTTGGTCTTCTAAGAAGCAAAATTGCATTTCTCTCTCCACCGCCGAAGCTGAGTATGTGGCCACTGCTAGTGCATGCACTCAATTGTTATGGATGAGGCAAACTTTAAAGGAATACGGTGTCAATTGTAACAAAGTGCCTCTATTGTGTGACAATGACAGTGCGATGAAGATCGCCAACAACCCGGTGCAACATTCAAGAACCAAGCACATTGAGATTCGTCATCACTTCATTCGAGATCATGTTGCCCATGGAGATATTGAGCTAGATTATGTGCCAACCAAAAACCAACTTGACGATATATTCATGAAGCCACTTGATGACGCAAGATTCACCTTTTTAAGGAATGAGCTAAATATCGTGGATTCAAGGAGCTTGTCTTGACCATCTTGCACACACATCTATAGGTTGGCTATATATTTGGTTTAGATGTAGGCATGGATTTAGGGGGAGTGTTGTCCTAATTAATTGGTCTCTCCCCCCCAATATGCCTAAAGTAAAATTCATTTGTTGTCTCTATTTTCAATTCATGAATTGTGAGCTTAAATGACGAGTTGTGGCGGTGAACCCAAGATTCATATCTTCGTGGTGTCACACCACATTCACTCATACATGGTGGCCTAGGCCACTGCCCTCCATTTTTGGAGTTGATCTTGATTGGGTCTTATTTGAGATATTATTGCATACTAGGTGTTTTTATCGCTTTCCAACCACGTCCAATGTTGCTTATTCGGGGTGTTTGCTTTTCCATTGGACATGTGAAGAAATCTTCATGTTTGCATCTCCCCATGTCACTCAAGTTTGCTCCATGATCATGATTGATGAAGAAATGCAGCAGAGAAGACCGGTAGTGTTTTTGGATTCGTTTCAGTCAAGGTTCCTCAGGTTCTCGTGTAGGAGGCTGGCCTGGGCCGGCCTGGCCGGCTGCGGAGGCCGGCAGGCTCTGGTTGGTGCCCGGCCTCCCTCTCTGCTTGCCCGGCCAAGGCTGGCTCCGAGGCCGGCCGGCTCGGGTCTCCACCTGGCCTCCTCTCCTCTGCGTGCATGGCTGAGGCTGGCTAGCTCGGGATGGTGCCCGGCCTCCTCCCCTCTGCGTGCCCGGCTCCGAGGCCGGCTGGCTCGGGATGGTGCCCGGCCTCCTCCCTTCTGCGCGCCTGGCCGAGGCCGGCTCCGAGGCCGGACCGTCGGGGCCTATCTCCCCACATGTGGGAGGTCGTTCCTTCCCGCCCCCCACTTCTTCTTCCTCCTCCCTCTCTCCATTGGAGCTTTCTCTTGCTCCTCCACCACCGCCCCCACCACCACTGGAGCCCCTCCCCAACCTCCTTCTCCCTTAGATCTAAAAGGGATCCTCCCGATCTTCCCTTCCATCCAAGAGTTTTCCCCTTTGTTGGAGTTTTGGAGGAGTTCTTCCCCATTGTTGTTGCTCTCTAGTTTGGTTCTCCTCGTGAAGCTCGAGCAAGGATGGCCTCCAATCCGAACTATGATGACCTTGAAGACCTTGATGATGTAACTCGTTTGTTGCACAAAGGCAAGGCCAAGATGAGTGCTTCTTCATCCACCACCAAGAAACTCAAGGTATACTCCAAGTCCAAGAAAGCTCTCCCCGTCAATCCGGATGAACCGGTAGGCTCCACTTGGGTCAAGATACCTATGGATGAGTTTGAGCGTGACCGCCTAGAATTCAATCCTTATGCTTTTGGAGAGCGCACTTGTAGTGACAATCAGTTCTATTGCAAGATGCATCAACAAGTTCATGAGTTTCTAGTTTGTTCTCTCAAAAATGCTGATGTCCCTCACCACTACTTTGATGTGGCCAAGGCTTGGGAGTTATGGCCGGATGTGATGGAAGTTATGGATTTTCATGGAATTACGTCTCTCATGGCATGCAATACCTCATACTCTCCGGATTTTCTTAGGGAATTCTATGCCACCGTCTATTTTTCAGAAAAGCCTAGAACCATGACTTGGATGTGTGCGGGCACGAAGTGTGAAGCTTCTCTTGCGGAATTTGGTGCTCTTTTCCGTATTGAGGAGTTACCTTTTGATCCTCATACTTATGTTCATATTCATGTCGATGAGACCAAGATAATGAAGCCTAAAAAAGGGATCCGCCAATGCTATCCTCCCGGGACGGGACTTTCGGTAATTCCCAGGGTCACTCACATGACTCCTTTTTGGAAAACTGTTCATTTGATTTTGAGGCACACCATTTCTGCCAAGTATGGGGACAAGGCTAATGTTCGCAAATGGATGGTAAACTTGCTATTTCACATTGTTAGTGCTAAGGAAAGGGGCAAGAAAATTGATGTTCTTGATTACATGTGGCAAGAGATGCACTCGGTGGTTCTCGAGACCAAGGTTCCCATTTATGGTCCATTTCTCCAGAAGCTTTTCAACACTAAGTTGGCCTCGACTGTGCTCAATGCCTATGTCTTGGTTGTGCCTCCACTTCTCCCGTTGCCCGCTCCTACCCCTGTTGAGGTTGTTGCTGCTGCCCCTTGATGACGGAATTGATGAGAGTGTTTCTCCCACAACTATGCCAACAAGCACTCTTGATACCCTGAAAGGAAAATAATATATGGGATAGGTTGAGCCTCCAAGTGCAGAGTATGTAGAAGTGGAAGTTTTTTCCCCACGAGGGTGACTCGAGGGTTTAATATCGAACTCTCAGGGAATCAGTAGTGGGGATTTTATCTCCTTGTCCTTCTCTAGATTTCCTGCAAACAAAGTAGATTGCTTTGTGCCCTCAACCTCACCAAGTGGTTGTCAAGCACAAGGTGTGAGATTGAAATTAAGATAATAATGAATGCAAAACAGTAAATAAATATGCAATGGTGGTAAGTGGTAATGCAAGGATGATAGTAATGATGATGGATGATATTTTTGGGGTTTTTATATGTGTATGCAATGAATAAAAGTGTTTTTGTATTTTCTGATTTTAAAATGGCTGAATGTAGAAAATGCTTAAAAGTGGTTGGAAAGTTGTTTCTTATGATTAAAAATGGACCGGGGTTCATGGTTTCACACATGCACTCTCTCTTTAATATAATGTGGCAAATAAGTAGACATAGGATTAACATATGAGATTGCAAACAAGTTTAATGACATTTTACTAATTATATGGGCATCACGTCCTAACATAGAGACCTTTTGATTATTAGTCTCACTTATACTCCACCAAGATGCGAACTAAATCATAACACCTCAGTAATTAAGATGACTCAGAGTATAACCTTAAGATTAATGACATGAAGTGAAAATAAGAACATGCTGGATCTAGTCATAGGTAGAGGCTTGTCACTCCTCATACCTTGCAACATGGTATTTTGGTTTATCCCTAGTGAGGCAACAAAGTAAAGTAAACACCCAATGGATCGCGATATTAAGTTGTCAGCTTATCACATCACCACCCCCGTTACTCCAACTAATGCACACGTTCCCCCTCACACGCTCTCATAAACATGCTTGATCAAAACAAGGATACAAGAACGGGGTACATAATATGCATCTACTTTCATAACTGAAATAAACATTGCAATCTCAACATATATTAACTCATAAAAAGATCCATCACAAAGGTAATACAACGATGACCGTAATCATGTTCAGCAGCTCATACGGTGCTAATTAGTGAAGCTCAAGAGAGAGAGAGATACATATGCTACTGCCACAAACCCATAGTCCAGAGGTGGACTACTCCCTCTTCATCATGGAGACGGTGGAGATGTCGATGGACAAGAAGGAGACCTCTCCGGCAGCGCTCCGCCGGAGTTTCCCCCTCCAATCTGCAGCCTCCTGGTCTCTGTTTGTTGTTTCTCTCGTGTGGCGGCTCTCTCTCCGAAAAACGTCGGGGGGCTCTTTATATAGACGTTTTTAGGCCACGAGGAAGCTTCAGGAAGAAGGATTGTCGCAAACGGGGCCACGAGGGCCAAAAGAGGTGGGCCCACGCGGCCCCTGTACCTGGCTGCGTGGGGCACCCTCTTTTGCCCCTCCAGCCTCCGTTTGCTTGCTTCCTTCGCTCCTAGGTCTTCCTTCTTCCAAAATAATGATCCCCATAAATTGCAGCTCATTATGACGTCGTTAAGGCCCTGAAATAAATAAGGAAAGAAATAGGGGTTTTCTGCCTACGCAGGATTAATTCCATAAAAAGGGGAAATCATTATTAATTACAAAAAATCATTAAATAACAGTAATATACCCCTTATATGATGCAAATATGAATGGAATACAAGTATTATAGTGCAAAGTTCATGTATGCATTTTACATGCATCAACATCCCCAAGCTTAACTCATGCTCGTCCTCGAGTATGAAAGTGATAAAACTAACATGAACTTTGCAATATAATAACAACATGGATATAAAAGATGATTGCTACTGCTACATAAAGTCAAATGATTCATTAATTCAAAGAAGTAGCAATATGCAAACAGTTTATAAAGTGATATCAAGTATTCAATGCAAGGATGTTTAATGATAGTTCACAAAGTGTAACATAAAAGATAGTAATATGGACCACAAGTATGCAATATGATAAGTAAGAACATCCTACATTGGTCATAGAGAAAATCTGAAAGTAAAGGGTGGACACTTTGGAAAAGATATATAAATGGGTAGAGGTAAAACATGCATAAGTTTCATCTATCCTCCAAACTATTCTACTTGAGTTATTGATTGCAATGGTAATACTTGGTGTCAAGCTCTCATTCCCTATCATAGCATCTTAAATGATTAAAGTTAAATGTGAAAGCAAATATGAGTAGTGGCCTTGATAAAGTAAAGGTTATATGTCTCATGCCCCTTGAATACAAGTACCTACACCATGATTACTCATCTTGGGAAACAAAGCAAGTTTAAGTTATCTATCATTGTAAGTAATAATGGTATTATCAAGAGCCTCAACTGGGATACCTCTTGTCCCATGATATGGATCAAGCCCACATCAAAACAACAAGACAAACAAACATAATGAACAACCTCAACACCCTTTTATTTACCACTTGATATAGCTTTTTATTGTAGGGTGTATCACAGAAAGTTCAAAATAGCATGTAAGTAAATTTCCACCATGAATGATGCATGGCTTAGATTGGCGGCCCAGGTTTCTCTCTAACCATTTATACAAACTCATTTAAACTTACTCTATTTCCACATTATTTCACCATGATAGGCATCCATAAACAAAAGTACATGATATCAACTAAATAAATGATGGAACATGTTGAAAGCTTTGCATGTGACAACACATATGGGCGAACTCCCAACCTTAAACATTTATCAAGCCACTATCATCATAATATTAATCACAATGGTTCATGTTTATTAAATGCAATAAAAATAAAATGTGCATCAAGTTCGCGAGAGCTTTTTAACCAACTTTTCCCATTACAATAAATAACATAATCATTTTCATTTAGAGGTATAGATAACACAAATAACATGGTAAACATACTTGGAATAGCATAAAGCTAATATGTAGATATGGTGGACTCACAGGAAAAACTTGGGTTGAGGGTGTTGGAAACAAGTTTTTACTTGTTGAAATTTTTGGGCTAGCAAAAGGGAGAAGATGACCATCTAGATGCATGCATGAGTGTCCATAGAACTAACTAATTCATGTAAAACAAGGTGAAATAACATACAACATCATAACATGAATAAAAGATAGCTCATGATAAAGCATTTGCAAATTATTACTCATAAAGAAGCTCATGAATCATGCAACTATATGTGTCATTAAAAATCAGCTTAGACATCCCTTTTCCCAATACAACAAAAGCAAGAAAGATATTTCAACCCATATTTCCAGTAGCTTTCTAATATATAAATGATAGTGTGGTGATCTCACAAAATAAATAAAAATCAAAGCAAAAACAAACAAAAAGACGCTCCAAGTTTATGCGATAAAATGTTTCAAATGAAAAACAGAAGTTAGACGTGTGCAAACCGAGAGTATGTTGGTTCAGTGGGGATATTCTCCACATCCCCAAGCTTATGTTTTTCACCATCCTTGGATAACTCATGGTGCATCTCCTCCAATCCCTGTGAAAAAACTTCAAACATTGTTTCTCCCATTTCTTTTCTGTGGGGTGATATTAGTAGAGATAAACAAATAGGCTTCTTGCTGCATATAATCCATGGACTAAAATTCATATGAATGATCAGAGAGTATATAATGTTGTATGCCCACTCATAAACTCAATTGGATCAAAAATATTTAACTCAAAAGTTCAAACTATGCATAAAACAATATGGGACAGAATCTGTCCAGAAAAATAGAAGCAGCAAAACTTATTTTTCTGTCCTACTTAAACTCATCTAAAATTCTTAAAAAAAATCATGCATATAGAGGATGAAATGTTTCAGTTACAGTTAAAATCTCAGATCATTCTGAGTACAGAATAGCAATTAAAAATCAAACTGTGCACAGACTTCGTGCAGAAATAAAATCTCCGAATAGAAATAGCAACTTTTTCAAACCAAAATAGGTAAAACTTGGCACTTTATTAAAAATTCCAGAAACTAAGCTAAGAAAACAATCTCTTGTTACAGCAAGAGGACACAAGAAAAATCCAAATAAAAATAACCGGGTTGCCTCCCGTAAATCGCTTTCTTTATAGCCATATAGCTAGGCTTACTTACTTGTTGTTTACCGAAGATGAAGCTCATGAGGGAGCTTAAAAGTTGTGCCCTTCTTCCTTGGAAAGTGTTCCATGCATTTCTTATGTGGAAACTGAAACTTCACATTCCCTTCCTTTGAATCAATAATAGCCCCTGTGGTACGAAGAAAAGGTTTTCCAAGAATAATAGGACTAGAGGTTTTATTCTCCATATCCATGATTAGAAAATCTACAGGTACAAAAGTCATATGTAACTCTACCATAACATCACTTACTTTTCCTAAAGCACGTTAATGGTATTATCAGCAAGTGCAAGTTCAACAGAGCATTTTTCAGGATTCTTTAGATAAAATAGAGACACTAGATCCTAGATCAAGTATGGCATGGTGTGTCTCTTTTCCAATAGTTACTAGCACCTTGGGGATCCATATATCCCCAAGCTTAGGTGGTATAATAGCTTCTTGATTGTATCTAGCAATTTTTTCTTTCAAGACATGATTAGCAATATAGGAACCAAAACCAGATTGGTTAACATCAATAGAAGGGTCACTTGCAAATTTTTGTAAGATAGATATTAATTCATGCAAGGTACAATTCTCTAAATCAAGCAAAGGATCATTAACTTCAATAAGCATATTAACTTCTTCAACTTTTTTTTCATCATGTTCAGTTTACTAACTTCTTCTTTTAAAGCCATAAGATGAGACATAAAAGGCAACAGATATTCAGGATAATTTAGCAATTCATTCAGAGTTTCCTCCAAAGTAAGAGGAACATTTTCAGCAATATTAATAGAATTCAATCCAACCACAGGTGGTGCTTTTGGTTTTCCAGCAGACATACTCAATAAAGTGGCTTGATTATCAGCAAGTTTTGAAAGGGCTTTGTCTAGTCCTGCAGCTTGGAGTTGTAAGTTTTTAATATCAGAACTAATAGAAGCAACATACTTATTCAACTCTTGTATCATGGTATTATGACTAGCAACTTGTTCCATAAGAATTTTATTAGCCTCAAAATTATCATTACTTGATGACACAGGCTTCCATTTATCATTAGCATTAGGATATGGAACTAAAGGCCGATTGTTGGGAACATATGGAGGTTTATTATAAGAATTATAATTGTTGTTACCATACCCATTGTTTCCATAATTCCTAATGAAGTTGACATCAAATATTTCAGAATTATTACCAACTAGTTCTTGCAAAGGAATATTTTCAACACTAGGTTTATTAAGCAAAGCAAGAATAGTATCCATCTTAGATGACAAATCATGAGTTTCTTCTATGGAGTTTACTTTCTTAGATGAACTAGGTGCTCTATCAGTATGCCATTGACTATAGTTTTGCAAAATGCTTTCCAATATATTCTTAGCCTCTACTATAGTTTTTCCCATAAAAGCACCTCCAGCAGCAGAATCAAGTATATTTCTAGACATGTAATTCAGACCATTATAAAAAGAGTGTAGTATGGTCCATTCATTAACTCCATGTGATGGCAAGTTCTAAGCATAAGTTTTATCCTATCCCAAGCCATAGAAACATGTTCATTTTCATTTTGCCTAAAAGATAGAATATTGTTTCTATTTTGCAAAATTTTAACAGGATGATAATATTTCTTAATGAAAGCTTCTTTCAGATCATTCCAAGTTTTAATGCTATCAGTAGGTAATGAATGCAGCCACTCCTTAGCTTTTCCTCTAAGTGAGAAAGGAAATAATTTCAGTTTTAGAACATCACTTTCAACATTCTTAAATTTTTGCATGTCACAGATTTCAACAAAATCATGAAGATGCATAGAGGCATCCTCCACAGCACTACCACCAAATTGCTCCCTAGTTATGAAGTTCAACAAACTAGGACTTACTTCATAGCTATCAGCTTGTATCTCAGGTGTGGTAATAGGTTTAGCAATAAATTGATCATTTGGAGTATTTGTGTAGTCACACAACTTAGTCCTATCACCCATTTTAGCAAGTTTTTATGTGTTTTTAATTTTTTTATGCAAAACTGAAAATAAAATGACACTAAATAATGCAAACCGAATTAACTAATGAAAAACAAAATGCAAAACTAAAAATAAAAAAATGCAAACCGAAATCTAAAAATGGTATGCAAGACAATAACAAAACAAAATAAAATGCTTGAAGGTAAAGATGGACAAGATGATGCTCACGTAGGTGCAACCTCCCCAAGCTTAGGTGTTAGCACAAGTTGGTGATGAAGTTGACTTTGTTGTGATATCCTTGGATAAAACCTTCCAGCTATGATTCCCCGGCAACGGCGCCAGAAAAAACACGTGATGACGGAATTGATGAGAGTGTTTCTCCCTCAACTATGCAACAAGCACTCTTGATACCCTGAAAGGAAAATAATATATGGGATAGGTTGAGCCTCCAAGTGCAGAGTATGTAGAAGTGGAAGTTTTTTCCCCACGAGGGTGACTCGAGGGTTTAATATCGAACTCTCGGGGAATCAGTAGTGGGGATTTTATCTCCTTGTCCTTCTCTAGATTTCCTACAAACAAAGTAGATTGCTTTGTGCCCTCAACCTCACCAAGTGGTTGTCAATCACAAGGTGAGAGAATGATATTAAGATAATAATGAATGCAAAAGAGTAAATAAATATGCAATGGTGGTAAGTGGTAATGCAAGGATGATAGTAATGATGATGGATTATATTTTTGGGGTTTTTATATGTGTATGCAATGAATAAAAGTGTGTTTGTATTTTCTGATTTTAAAATGGCTGAATGTAGAAAATGCTTAAAAGTGGTTGGAAAGTTGAAAAATGGACCGGGGTTCATGGTTTCACACATGCACTCTCTCTTTAATATAGTGTGGCAAATAAGTAGACATAGGATTAACATACGAGATTGCAAACAAGTTTAATGACATGTTACTAATTATATGGGCATCACGTCCTAACATAGAGACCTTTTGATTATTAGTCTCACTTATACTCCACCAAGATGCGAACTAAATCATAACACCTCAGTAATTAAGATGACTCAGAGTATAGCCTTAAGATTAATGACATGAAGTGAAAATAAGAACATGCTGGATCTAGTCATAGGTAGAGGCTTGTCACTCCTCATACATTGCAACATGGTATTTTGGTTTATCCCTAGTGAGGCAACAAAGTAAGGTGAACACCCAATGGATTGCGATATTAAGTTGTCAGCTTATCACATCACCACCCCCGTTACTCCAACTAATGCACACGTTCCCCCTCACACGCTCTCATAAACATGCTTGATCAAAACAAGGATACAAGAACGGGGTACATAATATGCATCTACTTTCATAACTGAAATAAACATTGCAATCTCAACATATATTAACTCATAAAAAGATCCACCACAAAGGTAATACAACGATGACTGTAATCATGTTCAGCAGCTCATACGGTGCTAATTAGTGAAGCTCAAGAGAGAGAGAGATACATATGCTACTGCCACAAACCCATAGTCCAGAGGTGGACTACTCACTCTTCATCATGGAGACGGTGGAGATGTCGATGGAGAAGAAGGAGACCTCTCTGGCAGCGCTCTGCCGGAGTTTCCCCCCTCCAATCTGCAGCCTCCTGGTCTCTGTTTCTTGTTTCTCTAGTGTGGCGGCTCTCTCTCCGAAAAACGTCGAGGGGCTCTTTATATAGGCGTTTTTAGGTCAGGAGGAAGCTTCAGGAAGAAGGATCGTCGCAAACGGGGCCACGAGGGTCAAAAGAGGTGGGCCCATGTGGCCCCTGTACCTGGCCGCATGGGGCATCCTCTTTCGCCCCTCCGTCCTCCGTTTGCTTGCTTCCTTTGCTCCTAGGTCTTCCTCCTTCCAAAATAATGATTCCCGTAAATTTGCAGGCTCATTATGACGTCGTTAAGGCCCTGAAATAAATAAGGAAAGAAATAGGGGTTTTCTGCCTACGCAGGATTAATTCCATAAAAAGGGGAAATCATTATTAATTACCAAAAATCATTAAATAAAAGTAATATACCCCTTATATGATGCAAATATGAATGGAATACAAGTATTATAGTGCAAAGTTCATGTATGCATTTTACATGCATCACCCCTCAAACCAAGCGTGCTAGATTCGAGGGTCATGAAAGTGGTGCTAGTTCCTTTCAAGGAGAAGCTAATGATGGCGAAGTTCCTCATGTTGATGCTCCAAAGAAGAAGCATATCCTCAAGTCAATCTTTCAGAAAATGAATTGCTTCTTTGTTGACAAGCAAGACAAGGATTACAAGGCCTACAGAAAGCAAAAGCAATATAACCGCAACCAACGGGAGATTATGAAGAAGCTTCAGTTGCCCTACCCTGCAAGCTCCGAGGAAATTTCAGAAAATACATACAAGTCCAAGAACACTTATTGGCTTGGTGATGATGCCTCCTCTCTTGGTCCCTATTGGTCGGGAAATCTTGGTGCTTCGGGCTCCGGTCAGGCTCATGATGATGGTGCGACTACGCGAGATGATGATTATGGCTACGACGGCTCCTTCGAGTGATCACCCGGGCTACTCACTTCACTTTCCTCCTTTTTGTGTCTTGATGCCAAAGGGGGAGAAAGTTCTCTCCAGGGATTTGCATTCATGCATATGCATGTGTTTTTCTCATATTTGGCTTTGCAATCGTTTTAGTTGAACTCTATTTGCTTATGTTCGTGGAACTTGGTATCTTATTGTATCGTGGAACTATGTGATGTATGGGTTAATGGTTAAATTATTGTATGGAATTCGGTATTCGGGTTTATCTATGGTTGAGATCACATAGTTATTGTGTATTGATATAATTGTCAACATCATTTGGCACAAGGTATGATCCCAATCTCAAAATCTCAACCTAGTTTGATATGTCTCATATTGTGCAAATTTGTTGTTGCAATTTGTAGTTCTTATATCATGTTGATTATATCTTGTTGGGAATGTTTCCCTCCTTATGTGTGTATTTGCATTCCAAGGAAAACAAATATATGCACAAATTTAGGGGAGCCCTTTCCATTTTATAAAGAACATGATCTAGTAGGGACCCTTTTATTACAAATCCTAGTGTTATCATCTAACACCAAAAAGGGGGAGATTGAAAGAACATTTGCTTATCCCTATGTGTTTTTGTGTGTTAGATAACAACACTTGTGATAATTTGATATGGTGCTAAGTGTGGCAGGATTGAAATGCATTCATCTATATTTGCTGCTCACCAAAAAGGAGAATAAAGTAGAGGTTTATGGCACTGCCTGTTTGGCTCGCCTCAGGAGCCGGCCTGGCCGGGCTCAAGGCCGGCTGGCTCGGGCTCCTAGCCAGCCTCGGTCTTCTGGCTCGCCGGCCTCGGCCGGGGTCAAGGCCGGCCGGTTCGGCCCCCCTGCCGGCCCCCGGTGCAGCATGGCCGGCCTAGGCCGGTCCCAAGGCCGGCCTCCCTGCGCACTGCTTCGATGCAAAGATTCCAGGCCAGCCTCGGACCCAGCCTTGGACCCGGCAAGGCCGGCCTCCCAGTGCAAGTGAAAAGCTTCCCAATGGTTCAATTTTGGGGAGGGGTATAAAATACTCCTCAACCTACCTCTAGCTGGTCAGCTCGCCCAAACATTGAAGAACACCATTATCGCAAGCTCAAAACTCTTATATCTCCCAATCCCTCCACCGAAACTTGTTTATCTTTGGAGGATTGAAGAGAAGACCCCGATCTACATCTTCACCAAGCCGTTCTTCATTTCCCCCTCATTCACTTGAGGGATTTCGTTTCTAGGGTTTGCTTGTGTTTTCCCTAGATTCATTTGCTTACTACTTGTTGTAATTGTGACAGATTGTTGATTTGGGAGCCCCCAATTAAGTTGTGGGTGTGTGCCCCAAGAACGTTGTAAAGGGTCCGTATTCTGCCTTGAAGGATTCCGATAGTGGAAGGTGAACCTAACCCTTGTGGTGAGGTTCATCGGAGAATAGGGTGAGGCCTTTTGAGGCATCTTGAGTAGGCCTTTGTGGCGAGCTCACACCCTCCAACGAGACGTACTCCCTTAACAAGGAGGAACTCGGGAATACATCCTTGCCTCCGCGTGCTTCTACTTTCGGTTATCTCTATCCCTTAGTTGTCTTTACTTGTATCGTGTTAATTGCCTAGTCATAGTTGTTTGCTCATCATATAGGTAAATTCACCATAGTTGCATATCTAGAGAATTTACCTTTGTGTCAAGCCTAAAATTGAAAAAGTATTAAAATTTGGTGTAGCACCTATTCACCCCCCTCTAGGTGCCCATATGATCCTTTCACATGTGTGGTTTATCAACCCTCCTACAGGAGTGGGAATTCCTGTAAACTCTCTAATAGTTGATTAATAAAGCTCGACCGTTCTTCTAAAAAAAGACTCTCTTTTTCGTACTTAATGGATTAAGACCATGTGGACTAGCAGGGTAATAATGAAGACTTTGTAGGGTTCTAGAGATGTCCAATAACCCTTACACGAAAGAGGTATAGATCGGAAGGCCAGATCAATGTTTCATGTCCATATAAGGAGGGAAACCCCAACTTTTGGGGGAGGCTTCCCATGCCACCAATTCGGCTCCCTTTGAAGCCTTCTACACTACTAGGAAAAGGCTTATAGGTGGATTACTTAGCCGTGGCGCACCACTATTTTGGTGTGCCACGAGTATATAGCCTTGGCGCACCAGACACAGATGCGCCACGCATAGGACATTAC
>QRDG01000980.1:0-42804 GCA_012064385.1 Puccinellia tenuiflora | reverse complement strand
TGGAGGGGAGAGTTTGCTGGAGACCACAACCGCGATCAGATCAGGAGTCACTGTGGCGGCGGCCCTAGGTTTTACATGGGGTGGGGAAGAGAAGGGTAAACGTGGGTGAGTGGGACTTGAGGGTTATTATTATTACTTCTAGTAATGCGCAAAGCCTGAAATTTAACATGATTTGTGTTGCATCTCAGCAAACGTCTCAACGCAGAGCCTGACTATGGATGTAGAGACAAAATAAATTCGTCCCATGGACAACGTCTCTACATGACTCTTTTCTTGTAGTGCTCTCAAGGACTATTCGGCTCTCACATCTAAAGTCTTTTGGAAGAGTCCGTCCAAGGCAAGAGAACTTGTTAAGAAGTCAAGTGGAAGGAAGGAGGGTGGCCAAAGGGTTCGTTCTTGCTAGAATTGCCAAGATCAATATCACTTTGTGGCCGAATGTCCGTTTGAGAATGGTGAACATCATGGAGGGAAGCTTGTTCGCAAGGACAAGTCAAAGATCACTCACAAGAAACCATTCTTCAAGAAGAATGCCATCAACAAGAAGCCCCCCAAGAGCTGTGTTACTTGCACAAGAAGAGTACCCATCCGGGGAAGAAGAAGAAGAAACCACAAGTGGAGTTGCCGCCATTGCCATAGGATCTTCATCATCTCCTTCCCTCTTTGAATCCCCCAATGAGAATGTCTCCATATCTTCCGCAAGATGTCTCATGGCAAGACCAACAAGGTATCATCCCCTTCATCTCCTAAGACTATGAGTAATATGGATGATGCTACTAGTCTTAAAGTTAAAGAGGAAATAGTTGCTTTCAATCTTTTTATAACTAACTTGCAAGTTAAAACCAAGAAGAATGTTGAGGCTCTAATGAGTCAATATGCTGAAGCTCAAGAGATGCTTGAGATCAAGGGCAAGATTGAAAGAGAGGATGCTATGGACAATGCATCCTTGAAAGACAATCTCGAAGAAGAGCATGAGCTTAGGGTTTCTCTTGAGGAACAACTAGAATCTATAGAAGAGTCAAATGATTTAATTGTTGCTAAACTCATTAAAGAACATGGACCATGCAATTGCTAAATACAAAGCATGTAAGAAAGAGGTCGAGCTTGGTGTTGGTCATTCTAGACTAACCGAGGAGCTAGAGAAACTTTCCATGGCTCACAACACTACTAGGGAAAAGCCTAGCCGTGGCGCACCAGATTGGGCTACCCGTGGCGCAGGCGCCTGCGCCACGAATTGCCACGCCACGGGTAAGCAATTAGCCGTGGCGCAGGGACCCATGTGCGCCACGAGTAGTTAGCCGTGGCGCAGGATACTATGTGCGCCATGGCTAAGTGGAAATACCCATGGCGCACTGGTGGACTGTGCGCCACGGCTGTGGTGCGCCACGGCTACCCTCTGACATGCGCCACGGCTATGATTTTCTGTATATTTTTTATATACAGAAAATACAGTATTTATACAGATTATAATATAGGTATTTATATAGACATATATTCTATAATACACATTGCAGAACAATACACAAAATACATAGATCACATATGCATTATAACTGAAAATAGATCACGGATCATCATATACATCACATCGATTGGAATCGAGTAGCAAGTTCAAACATCATCACATTACAAAGTAAAGGAAGTTTAATTACAACACGAATTTCATCGACTGTTTGAACATAAGCTACACAGGTAAGCTAGGCGTCGACGGTCTTCGGGGCCGGGAAGGGGCGGACGCCTTCTTTCGTCGTGAAGGGCCGGATGTCGCCTTGTGCCTTTAGACGCCGTTCCACCTCCGCATTATCGAGTGGAGCGCCGTCGTAGTAGAACATGCCTCCAACGGCGCAGACATCGTGTAGTATGATCCGCGCGAACGTCTCCTGGATGCGATAGAATTCTTGTCGAAGATCACGATCCTGGATAGTTGCCAAGTTTTCGGCCCAGCGTTGGAGTTGATCTGGCAACTGAAGTTTCTCTTCATCCCGTACGAAGGCACGGATCTGATGGATGGCGTAGTAGGCATCCCTCTCGCTGTTCTTTGGTTGCGTGACGCACGCGAATTTGATAATGTGGTGGAATGATAGCACACCTCCTCTTCCAGGTCTCTTCCTTTTGAAGACGCCTCCCCTCATACTGAAGCCAACTAGAGCATTATCCAGAGCCTTCTTGAGGTTGGTGTAGTCTTTCGGTTTGTCCTCCCTACCCGAGTCCAAATATATGACTACGGAATATTTCGGGCAAAGAACGAGCAGGACGCAGTACTTGTCTCTGGGCAAAACAATTTAGACAGAGTGTTAGAAAAATAATGATAGAAATCTAATGAAGCATCTTAATTATGGCGTAAAGAATGACTACTTACTCGGGATAGTAAGGCAAGAGAATGTAATCCTTCCACTTATTCTCCACCATGATTTCTTCGAGGTGTTTCGACATAAATTGCCAGCCTTCATGGCTTCTGAAGTTGGTCTCGATCATGTAGTAGGGGTCCGCTATCGCGACGCCCCCGATCTTCTCTTTTAGGACCTGGTGGGCCGTACTGAGACAGAATAAGCGGACTAAATGAGGATGGAGCCGCTTCAAGTTAAACATCTTGAAGATGTCATCAAATCGCACGAAGAGCAAATCCGCCGGCTCTTGTTTGCAAAAGCCATCAACTGCCTCTGGCACCTTGGCAGTGAAGAGCGGGTGTGGATGTGTTGGATCTTTCATTTTAAGAAGATCCAGCTCTCGTGTCAGAACACGCTCATGCAGCTTCTGCATATCCCCACTCATGAGTTGGAGCACATCAGGCGGTACCATCGGTCGACCCGCAATATGCATTTCCCGCGCAACATCTTTGCTCGGTCCTGGCCCGTCCTTAAACCGGATCGGCCGCGGAGCCGCCGGCTGGCTGCTAGAGGCATTGGCACCCTGCTGCGGCTTTGGAGGCAGCGACGGCTGGCTGGCGGATGCATAGTCGCTCTTCCTAGTTCTTTTCCGCCCCTTCTTAGCCTTTGGAGGGATGCCTCCTCCGGCCGCTAGTGCTTCACGACAGGTCCCAAGTAGTGTGTTGGGGCTCAGGATAGCTTGTGTTGCTTCTTTCTGCGTGAAGTCGTCGGCTGGAGGCGTCTCTTGAGAATCGAACAGACGCTTCGTGCACGTGGCTTTATCTGTTTGACCAGCGGGCTCGTGCGTGTGCGGAGCAGTCGGTGGTTCATCAAGAGGAGCCATGAATCCTCCGTCTTCGCAGCGGTCATCATCGATATAGCAGTCATCGAAGATGTCATCTTCCCGTGCCACAGGCTCTTTCAGTTGTGGTGGTGCTGGTGCGCTGGCCTTGACAGGGTTTTGCGCCAACCCGACTTCCGGTGTTGTGTGTGGAGAGTCCGGGCTAATACGGATCTGGGTTTTCGGCCACATCATGGGCCAGGGGATGCATTCACGGAGGAGCAGGTGGTCCTCGGCTCCCACGGGTTGAACAGGAGGATCCACCTCATTGCAGCCCGTGAACACCCTAATCAGTGAGACCTTGAAGAAGCCATCTGGTATTGGCCTGTTGTGGTGCATGCGATTTTTGGGCGCAACGATGGTAGCCCTAGCAACATCCTTCAACTCTCCATTCACATGGTGTAGGAGAGTGCATCTAGTGTCGCCCTGCGAAGAACATGCATGTAGGGCGTTAGAGATGCAAGGCAAAGGCAAAATGGATGAAGTAATATGCGTTGAGCCTACGACGCTTAGATACCGTGAGGGCGTCGAGCTCGGCAATTGTCGAGACACCGCCGACGTCTTGCGACACGGAGTCAGAGTGGGCGCCGCTTGGGGGGTTGCCGGCCGGCGAATTCTCCGGAAGAGGCGACGGCGTGGTGTGGACCGGCAGATTATCCCGAACAGGTGGAGGTGACGGCGCGGTGTTGGCGGACGAAGCCGCCGACGCGGTGTTGGCCGTGTTGCCTCCAAAGTTGGGCACTGGACACGGCCCTTGTCGACCTCCGTCGATCCAATCCGTTACCGAGGACACGACAGAAGGAAGGAAACCGACGAGCGCCTTGGCCACTAGTTCGTTGACTATATCCTCCTGCTTGCGCTTCTTCCTCTCCTTCCGCGTCTCCTTGTCCTCGGCATAATAGTCACACCATAGGACCTTGCCTTTGCCGACAACACGGCCACCTGACGGTGGCTTGTCCAGATCCCGCCCCTTGACCTTGTTCAACGCCGCGTTGAATGTAGTGTCCCACACGGGCTTCGTCGATCCCTGGGAGGAGCTCTCATCCGCAGCTCTAGAACTTTCTATATCCTCCAGAGCCTTTTGGAACTTCACGACAGCAGGATCCGTCTTAAGTTCCTTGGTAACCGGGTCCTCCGTGAACCGAGCCCTGACAAAATTTCTAGTCTGCTTGTCTTTAAATTTGTCGAAGGGGTTAGAGATGCCCTTAGCTGCCCACTCAGCATCCTGCTTCTCCCATTTGGGCTCAGCCGCGAAGTAACCACCACTTCCGAGATGGTGGTGTCCTACATTCTTCGAGTTCATCCACCTCCCCCATTCACTCATTTTCTTGGATGCAGGTAGTCCGAGCCTGCCCCGGAAAATCCTAAGGTCTTCTTCGTTGACCCGCTCCTTGTTCCAGATCTCCTCGGGACTTTTATCGTCTTCGATCATTTTTTTGACCCTAGATCTCCAACTGGACAAGGCCGTGCTCATCTTCGTGAGGGCAAAGTTGTTGACGGCATTGAGTTTTTTCAAATCATGATTACCGTCTTCATCGGCCCTGTAGGCCGGCGGGAACTCATACCGTTCATGCAGCCTCTTGATGAGGCGGAGGCGCACACCCTCTTTATTAGCATCCCTTATGTTATCCTCATAGACAGGGACGACCTCTCGAAGGATGCATGCCACTTGGAGGCCATACCCTGCGGCGACCCCTGTAGGCTCTAGAGGCGCCCCACCGTCGGACACTTGGGTGATCGCTTGCCTCAAGGCCCGGACCTTGTTCTTACTCCTCTCCTTCCTAGCCTTTCTGGCTTGGCTACCATCTGTGCGTTCTCCGCCATCAGTGGTCGCGCCGCCATCCCCGGCGCCACTAGTAGTGGTATCGTTGCCATCCTCGGCGCCAGTATTATTGGCGCCCTCGTCGCCATCCCCGGCGCCACTATTATTGGCGCCCTCGGCAACATCCCTGGTCGGCTCATCGTAGAAGGTCCAGAAGTCCGCGTTCTTCTCTCTGGCTAGGTCTTCCACGCTTAATTGTCGAGAAGAAGCTCCGGCCTCATCGTTGTTAGCCATGTGTTCTGCGTGTGACAGCAAAATGGAACATGTTAGTTAAAAGAAACAAAAAAAATACATTTCCATTCCGGCAAATTTCCGGCGGCACTCCTATTGCCAAAAATTAGCAAAGGTCATGCAGAATTTTTCACGGAAAAATTCGGCATGACCTTTGCTAATTTTTGGCCATAGGAGTGCCGGAAATTTGCCGAAACGGAAATGAATCGACATTTCGGCAAAACATCGGCACTCATCTAAAATCCCTACAAAGTTCACAACAAAACCGGCACACAACTCCGGCAAGATACAAACATATTCATCACAGACGAACCGGCACACAACTCCGGCAATATACAAACATATTCATCACAACAAAACCGGCACACAACTCCGGCAATATACAAACATATTCATCACAACAAAACCGGCACACAACTCCGGATTCCATCACATGCATCCTACCTTGCTTCAACTTAACCAGCAGCAAGCAACTGTAGAGGAGCAAGCAACACCAGCCACCACCACAACCTGCAAGCAACATCAAAAACACAATTAGAGGAGCAACCTGGCAGCAGCAGTTTTCAAATTTTTTGGTGAACCAAACAAGCTCTGAAAATTCTGAAATTTTTACAAGAGCAATGTATAACTATTGTTGACCTACTGTAAAAATTTCAGCTTAATCAGAGTTGATTTGAGTTGTTCAAAAATTGTAGAGCATTTCAGCCAGAATTTTGCCAAAAAATTCAAATTTCATTTTCCATTTCAGTTTTTCCTAAACTCCAATCATTACCCTAACCCTAACCCTAACAGCAAGCAGAAGCAATAACACTAACCCTAATTTCATTTTGCATTTCATTTTTAATTTTGCATTTCATTTTGCTACACTAACCCTAGCTAAATCGACTATAATTAGGAGGAGGAGGAGGAGGAGGGACCGGGTCACCTTTGATCCGGCGAGGAGCAGTGGCCACGGCCAGGAGGGGGCCGGAGACGGCGACGGGGCGGGGGCGGTGCTCGGGGTGGCGCACGGCCTGGAGGAGGCGCGGGGCAGGGGCTCCGGGCCGGCGCGCTCGTGCTCGTGGGAGGTGGAGGGGGCGACGGCGACGGGGCGGCGGCGGTGCTCCGTGGAGGCGAGGGGGAGACGGCGACGGGGCGGCGGCGGTGCTCCGTGGAGGCGAGGGGGCGACGGCGACGGTGACGGCGCTCGAGCGGTGGAGGGAGTTGAGGATTTTGGGAGGGAGTTGGGGAACGGTTCGGGCGCGCGCGAATTTTAGATCTAGGTTAACTTACCCGTGGCGCACGAACACTCCCATGCGGGACGGGTACGTATAATAGCCGTGGCGCAGGGTCACTATCCTGCGCTACGGGTAAGTTACCCATGGCGCAGGGTAAGACCCCTGCGCCACGGATAAGGAGTTTTTTTATATTTTCTTTTTGCATTTAATTTTTCATTTGCTTTTTCTTTTTTCCTTTTGTGCATTTCATTTAAGACATTCATATAATATTTAATGTGATATAGTATTCCAATTTATGATTTTAAAAAATTTAATATTAAGGTAGGATTACACATATCATGCATATTCCTATTTAATTTTAAGACACACATATGCATATGCATATCAAATATATTAAAAATACTTAATATTTGGATTACAAATTCTAGGATACTTAATTTATAATATTAATTCCTAGGGTTACAAAATCAAGTGTCGTATTTCCCACACCGTCTAGCTAGCGTTTCACAATCTTCTTTCCCTTCTTAGTGGCGGTTGAATAATTTAGACCCGGAACATGTCGACTTCTTCTTGCGAACGGAAGACCACCTGACTTGGGTAGTGTTGTCCTACTTCTTCTTGTGGTGTATGTTATTTCTTTGTCGTCGTCGTCATCTTCCATTTTTGGGTCTCCGTACTGGTCAAAATCTTGCTCGTTGGCGACTCCATCCATTCCGATGATGCTCCTTTTTCCTCTTCTCACGACAACACGGCTAGGCATTGTCGGGTCGGTGATGAAGAAGCATTGGTCAACTTGGCTAGCCAGTACCCATGGTTCAGTTTTCGCGATGACGCTCGCGGTAGCAGCAGACTTGGAGGCTTCGGGTATAGACATGGTGGTGAAATATCCGTCTTCTTTTTTTGGACTGACGCTCTTAGCCCATCTGACACGGAACATCGGCACCTTGTCTCCAGAGTAGTCCAGCTCCCAGATCTCCTCGATCCTTCCATAGTACCTTTCTTTGACGTCACCGGTGAAGGATTCCATCGTTATCCCTGAGTTCTGATATTCGCTATTCCTGTCTTTTTCCTCCGTGTAGAACGTGTAACCGTTGATATCGTATGCCTGATATGTCATCAGGTTGGGCGCGGGGCCCTGTGACAAGAGGAATATGAGTTTTCCTTCTGCGGAAGTCATTGACGGAGGATTATCTAGAAGGTGGCGTTTGAACCAACGCGTGAAGGTGGCGTTGTGCTCTTTGATTATTTCGACGTCCGTTCGATGCTGACCACGTTCACTGTACTTCTTCTCAATAAAGTTTTTGTGCTTTTCCAACCAAGGATCGACCACTTGTATGTGTTTTAGCGCTACAAAGTTTGCACTGTCAAAGTCGGCGCGTCGGCCAGAGTCATCCACTTGTAGTTCCCTCCTGCCTGTTTTGTGACCTGCTCCATCGAGCTTGCCAATGTGCTTATTTTCGGGCAGACCAACAGGGTTCTCGACATCTAGAAAATTCGTGCAGAAAGAGATGCACTCTTCGGTGAGATAGCCCTGGACGATGCTTCCATCTGGAGTTGCCCTGTTACGAACGTATCCTTTGATGACACCATTCATCCTTTCGAATGGCATCATGCTGTGCAGGAACATCGGCCCGAGCTGGATGATATCATCCACGACATGGATCAACAAATGCACCATAACGTCGAAGAATGCGGGAGGGAAGTAAATCTCGAGCTCATTTAGTATCACAATGATCTCTTCCTGTAACCTTACGGCTTTCTTCATGCTGATCGACTTTCGAGAGATGACGTCGAAAAAGTTGCATAGGTCCAATAGCGTTTGGCGGACGTGTGGGTCCATTATCCCTCGGAGTGCAACCGGAAGTATCTGCGTCATCAGCACGTGACAGTCATGCGACTTCATCCCGCTGAACTTTTGTTTCGCTGCGTCCAGATATCTGCTTATCTTCCCCGCGTAACCGGAAGGAAATTTCACTCCGAGAAGGCACTTTATAAACTGTTCGATCTCCTTCTGGCTTAGAGTGAAGCACGAAGGAGGGCAGTAATAGTCATTCTGTTTCGCCTTTTTGCCCTTCCGACGACCTTCTGTCTCCTCCTCCTCGGACAGATCATTATCATCGTCAGGGCGTCCTCCGTGGAGATCTTTCCTGATGCCCAATGATCTTAGGTCGTTTCTTGCTTTCGGCCCATCTTTGGTCCTCTCCGGCATGTTGAGAAGGGTGCCAAGCAGACTCTCGCACACGTTCTTCGTGATATGCATGACATCAAGGCTATGAGGTGTTTCGAGGATCTTCCAATATGGCAAGTCCCAGAAAACAGACCTTGTTTTCCATACCTTCAGCAGTGGTGGCGGAGCCTTTTGCTTCTTCCCCGGCGGAGGGCACTCATCCCAGCTTGTCAACAGCATGTCGATTTCTTCGCCGCTCCTCTTACGTGGGGCTCTTCGGATCTCAGCGGTACCATCGAACAGCTCTTTGCGGTTTCTCCACGGGTCGTCCCTGCGAAGCCACCTTCGATGTCCCGTGAACACTGTTTTTGAAGACCCGGGATCTTTCTCTAGCTGCATATATGTTGTATCGTCCATGCACCTAACGCATGCACAGTGTCCGTGTGCCACCTGGCCTGCGATATATCCGTAACCGAGATAGTCTTGCACCGTCGTGATCAACGCGGCTCTCATAGGGAAGTAATCTTCCGCGACGGCGTCCCATGTGCTGACCCCTACATTCCATATCTTCTGTAGCTCATCTCTCAAGAGCCGCAGATACAGATTGATGTCGTTTCCTGGTTGTTTCGGCCCTTGGATTAGCATGCTCATCTGAATGTACTTCCTCTTCATGCACAACCATGGGGGTAGGTTGTATATCCATACAAACACGGGCCACGTGCTATGTGTGCTGCTCTGGTTGCCAAACGGATTGAGCCCATCGGTGCTCACGCCCAACCTGACGTTTCTTGGATCGTTCCCAAAAGTTGGGTATTCAAAGTCTAACGCTTCCCACTGCTTAGCATCTGAAGGGTGTCTCAGCATCTTATCCGTCTCTTCGTTTTCCGGCTTATTCCTTTCCGCGTGCCAGCGCATTAACTTTGCTTCCTTAGGATCTGTGAAAAGCCGCTGCAGACGAGGAATGATCGGAAGGTACCATACCACTTTCCGAGGAGCTTTCTTTTTCCCTTTCTTGTATCGAGCAGCGCCGCACACCGGACATGCAGTTGTCTCCGCGTCATTTTCCGGATAAATGAAGCAATCATTGATGCAAACGTGGTATTTGATGTGCGGTAAATCAAAAGGGCACACGATTTTTTTGGCCTCTTCGATACTACTAGGACACGTGTTCCCCTCAGGAAGACGATCGTGCCAAAATTTCAAGTTCTCGTCGAAGCTTGCGTCTGTCCATTTGTGTTTTGCCTTCATCTGCAGAGCCATGAGCGTTACTTTCAAGCGGGTATCCTCGGGCCGACATCCCGCATACAACGGAGCATTCGAGTCTATGTCCAGCTGCGCCAGCTTAGCCTCTCTAGCAGCGTTACTCGACTTTCTGAGAAGCAATTCTTGAACATGAGGGTCCCGCACGACTGAAGTTAGCAGCGTCGGCGTGCCCGCGTCTTCTCCACCATTTACGTCGGCTTCTTCTTCATCATGCCCGACATATTCTTCGTCATCATAATCGGGAGGCGCCTCTTCATCTTCCTGATCATTTCCCGCCGCGCCCCCATTGACGTCATCATCATCATCCTCGTAAGTGAAGTCATCCATAAAACCTTTCCTGAGCAGATGCTCCTGCAATGTGCCGGAAAAGGGATCGAGCACGGTGCCGAGTTTGCATGTTCGACACGGACACTTTATCCCGGTGTCGTTGTTTTTAACCATCACGGTCGTCGCATATTTCAAATATCTAGCAACAATACTTTCGCTCATCATGATGACCATTGTCGCCCCCGCTCTACATATAGAACAAAGGATTATATTAGAAACAAAATATTTCACAGAAAAATTTGGCATGACCTTTGCTAATTTTTGGCCTTAGGAGTGCCGGAAAATTCGCCGAAATGGAAATGAATCTACATTTCGGCGAAAACATCGGAACTAATCATTTCGATCATGGCATACACATATGCAAACACACGCAACCACACACACATCCTCATCCATCACAATGCAACCAACTCATCCATCACACATGCATACAACAACCACAAACATATCACAACCCTTCTCATCCATCACATAGAACCACACACATCAAAGCCTTCTCATCCATCACATACACTCACCTTCCAACAAATTGACGTCGAAAGAGAGAGCGCCCGGAGGAGGAAGATCGAGCACGAGGTGTGGGAGATGTTTCCTCACATATACATGAAGAAAATAATTAAGTAGATTTATGTGGAATATGTGAAGAGAGAGAAGAAAATGAGGTGGGGAGAGGAAGGGGCGTGCAGATCTGGAATTGAGAGGTGGGGAGGAGGAAGAGGAGAGGAAAAGAGGAGAAAAGGGGGTGGTGGTGGCAGCCAAAAAGTAAAAGTGCACCCAGGCTTAGCCGTGGCGCACGAATGGTGGCTGCGCCACCACTATATCCTAGCCGTGGCGCACAATAATTCCCTGCGCCACGGCTAAGTGGGGTAAAATTCGCGCCAGAATTGGTAAAGGTGGGACCCACGCTTACCCGTGGCGCACAGGAGCACAGTGCGCCACGGCTAAGTGGGGTAAAATTGGCGCCAAAAATGTGCACCGGGTCCCAAACTTAGCCGTGGCGCAGGGTATTACTGTGCGCCACGGCTACGCGGATACCCGTGGCGCACATGTTTCTGCCGCGCCACGCCTAAGTGCGCACAGGCCGGCCGTCCAGGGCCCAACTTAGCCGTGGCGCACATCTTAGAGACCTGCGCCACGGCTAAGTTAGTGTCCGTGGCGCAGCACGAAGCGGTGCGCCACGCATACTTAGCCATGGCGCACCATTCTGACAGTGCGCCACGGCCACGTGGCTTACCTATAAGCCTTTTCCTAGTAGTGCAAGGCTTTGGAGGGTGAACACTCTACTCTCACCAAGTCATATGAACAACTTCAAGCTCAACTGTCTAAAAGTGATGTGCCTAGTTCCTCCACTCCTATTACTTGTGATCATGCAAATATCATTGAGTAAAATGCTAGGTTGAAGATCAATCTTGCTACTAAGGCTCTGCTGCTAGCATGATGTCCACACGTGCCAGCGTGGATCTCGAGGAGCATGGCTTTGCCGTCCTCTGTTGCGATGCACCTCTGGAGGATGCCTGATATGCTGCGTTTGTACAGCTCTCCGCCGATTATTGTGAATGCTTTTGCTCGACGAGTGATACGCCGTGCTTCGACTGTGTCCTCTGGAAGCTCCTACCAGAGCATATATGCCAGGAATGGCTTTGTCCAGATAGGCTCGACGAGGAAAACTTCGACTGAAGGTTCTGCTGCTGTAGATGCGTCTTCGCTTGTAGCTTCAGTCCCGGTTGCCGGTGTAGAGGGAGCCGCAGGCTTCCTGACGTTGATAGATCTTTTGTTTATCTTCTCCAGGAAGACTCCGGGGGGCACCTTGAGTTTCAAGTACCCGATGTTGGTGAGGGTGTCTGCCTCCTCATTGCTTGCTCGCCCGACATGGCGGAGCTCGCAGCTGTCGAAGCTTCCCTCCATGATGTTATACAGGTTCCTGTATGCTATCATGTTCTCTGTTGTTGCATCGCACTCCTTCATGGTCTGTTGCACGACCAGGTTCGAGTCTCCGTATATCATCAGGCGATCGGCGCCGCACTCCTTAGCCATCTTCATCCCATGGATCAGGGCTCCATATTCTGCTTCGTTGTTGGATGGCTTCTCGAAGTCCATCTGCAGCACATAACGAAGTTTGTCGCCTTTGGGTGATATGAGGATAACACCTACTCCTGCGCCTTCGTTCCTCTTGGACCCATTGAAGTACATGGTCCATGAGTTGGACGTATCGGGTACCGACGGCAACTGCATCTCCATCCACTCCGTAGTGAAGTCGGGGAGGACTTGTGCCTTGATTGCTGTCGGGTGTTTGTATGTTAGGTCTAGAGGACCTAATTCGATGCTCCATTTGGCGACTCTGCCTGTTGCTTTGGAGTTGTTGAGTATGTCACTTAGTGGAGCCGCGCTCACCACCGTGACGGGGTGCTCTTGGAAGTGGTGTGCCACCTTGAGCGAGGTCATGAATACCCCGTACGCCAGCTTCTGATAGTGCGGGTATCTCTGCTTCGACTGAGACAACACCTCACTGAGGTATTATATCGGTCTCTGCACGCCGTGAGCTTTTCCTTCTTCAGCCCGCTCGACTACCAGCACCGTACTGCCTACCTTGTTTGTGGCCGCTATATAGAGATACAGCAGCTCCTTTTCGTGTGGTGCCACCAGGACTGGTGGCGTTGACAGGGTGCGCTTGAGGTCGACGAAGGCGGCTTGGGCTTCCTCGGTCCACTCGAAACGGTCCGTATTCTTCATCAGGTGGTAGAACGGGAGCGCCTTCTCCCCAAGCCTGCTAATGAATCGGCTGAGTGCCGCTATCCTTCCAGAGAGCTGCTGCACATCCCTGAGCTTCGACAGTGTCGGCATCTTCAGGAGTGCCTGTATTTTCTCCGGGTTTGCTTCGATGCCTCGCGCAGATACGAGGTAGCCTAGTAGTTGCCCAGCTGGCACACCGAACACGCATTTAGTAGGTTTCAGCTTGATGGTGTATTTCTTCAGTGCGGCGAATGTTTCGCGGAGGTCGTCAAGGAGTGTGTCTTCCTTCTTGGTCTTGATGACGATGTCGTCAATGTACACCTGGACATTGCGTCCGATCTGCTCCTTGAGACAGTTCTGCATCATACGCTGGTACGTAGCACCCGCGTTCTTCAGCCCGAAGGGCATCGTTGTGTAATAGTAAACACCAAAGGGTGTGATGAATGATGTTTTCTCTTCGTCTTCCTTCTTCATCCTGATCTGGTTATAGCATGAATAGGCATCCAAGAAACAGAGCCGCGCGCAGCCTGCAGTCGAGTCGACAATTTGGTCGATTCGAGGCAGTGGAAAATGATCTTTTGGACAACACTTGTTTAATGAGGTGAAGTCGACACACATGCGTAGTATGTCTGTGTTCTTCTTTGGCACCAGGACTAGGTTGGCGACCCAGTTAGACTTCTTGATCTCCCGGATGAAGTTGGCTGCCAGGAGCCTATCGATTTCTTGCCCGATGGCGAGGCGCTTCGGCTCCGCAAAGCGGCACATCGTTTGCTTGACGGGCCTCGCATTGGGCAGGATCTGGAGGGCGTGCTCGGCGAATTCCCTGGGTATGCCTGGCATGTCGGCTGGACACCAGGCGAAAATCTCCCAGTTATCACGTAGGAACTCGACGAGCGCGCCTTCCTATGCGGAAGACAAGCTCGTCGATACGAGGACCGTCTTCTTGGGGTCCGTCGGGTGCACCTGATGATCCCTTGTGTCATTTGTCGCGTTGAAGGCAGAGCCTGACGCTGATTGTTTGCCCTCGGGAAAGAGGGTGCGGTCGTTGGTGAGTGCCAACTCCTGGAGCTTCTCCTGCGCCCCGAACGACTCAGAGATCTTGTTGAACTTGCAATCGCACTCTTCGGATCGTTCGAAGTCTCCGTTGACGGTGATTATCCCGTAAGGTCCCGGCATCTTCAGCTTCAGGTAGGCATAATGCGGCACCGCCATGAACCGTGCGAACACTGGTCGTCCCAGGATGACATGGTACTACGACTTCCAGTCTACCACCTCGAACTCTATCTTCTCCTTCCGAAAGTTGGCTGGCTCACCAAAGATCATGTCGAGTGAGATCGTTCCCAAGGGATAGACTGGTCACCCTGGTACTATGCCGTGGAAGGTGTTGACGGAAGGCGCTAGATTTTTCGTTAGTATGTTCATTCCACGCAGCGTGTCAGTGAATATGATATTGATTTCGCTGCCACCATCCATGAACACGTGGCTCATAGCGAAGCCTCCTATCTACGCATCTAAAACAAGGGCTGAGTGGCCCGGCCGCGGGACTTGCAGTTGATGATCGTCCCTGGTGAATGTTATGCTGGCCTGTGACCAGTTGAGGTACTCTGGTACCGCGGGTGGTGATTTGACGGCAAGGTGGACCTGCCTTGTTATGAGATTTTGGTCCCGATTTGAGGGACGTCCTTTCCGAATCATGAACATGCGGCCCACGGGCTTTGGGTAAGCATCCCCATCAGATCCTGGCTCTTCTACCCGTGGCTGGTACTGGACTGCACCTGCCATGTGTCCCGGAGGCAATGGTGGAGCGTGCAGCGCTCCCACAGCCAATGCCCCAGGTACTGCCTGCGCATGCTGTTGCTGTTGCAGGAGGAGCTGTGCATACTAGTCATCGAGGATATGAAAATTCTCACAATCTTTGATGAGGTGCTTGGATGTGAGAACACCATTCTCATCTCTGAACATGTGGAGCCGGCACACGTCATGAAGCGTTGGGGGAGGTCGTGGAGCTCGACCACCTCGCAACTCTCGTGGCTGCCATTCGCGCTTGACTTCTTTGTTGCCCTTGTAACCGGTTGTTCGACTGTCGCGCTCATAGCGACTGTCGTCACGGTTTCTTTGCTCGCGGCTTTCAGGAAAACCTGCCGCCACGAGTTCCATGCCCTCCGTGTCCTCGTAGACACGCGACTTCCTCTTGCGACGGCGGTCGCTATTACGGCGACTCCAAGAACCTTGGTCGCCGTTGTTACCAGGTGTGCCGGTGCGCTCATTGCGTATGGAATCTTCGCCATCCGCCCACTCGTTGGCTACCTGCATGAGATGGGCAATGGTCTTCGGCTTTATTCTTCCGAGCATCTCCTTCAGCTCGAGTCGATAGACTCCTCGAGTGAACGCGTATATAGCGTTGTCTTACGATATTTTCTCCGCCGCATTGCGGAGGAGAGTCCATCGCTGGATGTACTCGCGCAGCGTCTCATCTTCACGCTACTTGCAGGCTCACAGCTCCTCGTATGAGGCAGGTCTCTTGTATGTGCCAATGAAATTACGGACGAAGTCCTCGCTGAAGTCTTCCCAGCAAGTGTATATGTCCGCACAGTGGAAACCAGGGTACCACGGGCCGGCCTGCCAGGGCCCACGACATTCTTCAGAAGATTTCGCTAAGGACCAGGCTCTCCAAGCCTGGCGAGCCTCGCGAGGGTTTTTTCCCCTCACGAGGGACCTCTCCTCCTCGCGAGGACTTTTCCCCTCGCGAGGGACCTCCCCTCGAGAGGGCATCTCCAGGGATCAAGTCAAAGGGCTCGGCGAGGCCTCCGGCTTCGCGGGGTTTCCTTCCCCACGAAGCCAGCTCTGCCTCCGCGGCAGAGCGCACATGGGCTCTGCACCCTCCGCAGAGTCACGGGCGCGCTAGCGCGCGGTGACGGCAGCGCCGCAGTTGCCGTTCTCGTGTATAAAGCAGTCAACAATGCTGCACCAAGCAAAGGAGCTACAAGAATTGCCGTTTTGGTGATAAGGGGACCGTCTGCCGCTACGCTCCAAGGGCGACGTCACCGTGGGGTGCCTCCCGACCTCAGCAACCCTAGCCCACCGTCCTGGCTGGACGGTGGCTTTTTCCAGCTTTGGTGACGCCGCTCCCTGCCATGGACCGCGTCCATGGACTCTACCTTTATCGTGCACCCGTCCTCCTCCTTCGTCGCCATGTGGTAACCCTTCCCGCCAAGATATTTGGGGGAAGAGGCCCAAGAAACTTATAAAAGGAGGGGGAGCACGTCCGGGCAAAGGGTTCTTCGGTTGACGGCTAGTTGGTTCTCCTTGAGTTGACAATCTGAGATCTAGGGTTAGCCATTGTTAGCCACCTCAAGCTCGCCAAGCTCTCTTTGTACTAAAACCTCTCCAAGCAGTGCAATACAATCAAGGCAGGACGTAGGGGTTTTACCTCTCCAAGAGGGCCCTGAACCTGGGTACATCGTGTGTTCATTTCTGCAGTGCCGTCCCGTAGCGATTCCCGACGAGCTCCATCGCCGAGGCACGTTGAGGGTTGTTTGATTCCGTGTTCAGCCCCTTACTCGATTCCTTACTCAGTGAGACACACCCAGTTCCTGGGACAGTTCTCCGACATTTGGCGCGCCAGGTAGGGGGCTGAGGCACATCTTCAACCTCGACACCGCCATGGCCGGCTCTCGCGCCGAACGTCTCGCTCGCCGGACGGCCAGCGCCGCCACCGCTCCCGCTGGCAACCCGCGCGGCCGCCCGCGCGGAAGTGCTGCTCCGGAGCGCCACGTCGACCCCGAGCCCCGCGTCGAGCACCCAGAGGACGACAACAACGACCACGCCGAGGACGACCTCGGTGAAGAGGAGGCTTCCTCCATGTACCCGTCGCGGGACTGTGCTGCCTCCTTGCTGGGCCGCCCTACGCCCAGCCCGGCAACTGCGCTTCTCATGGCGCAGGAGCTGCTGCAGTACCGCCCCACGCCGGAGGCTCAAGAAGCCTGGCTCAACCGCCTCTCCGAACTCGTCGGCGCCGCTCCTGCACCGTCTCGTTCGCTGGTTCTCTCTGCGCGCGCAGGGGACATGGCGCACGGCGCGCCGCATGCACCTCCTCGTCATCCCGCGCCCGCTCCAGCTCCACCAGTTCCACCGCAACCTGCTCCCGTCGGGGCTCCTCCTCGCGACAACCGCGCTGCGTCGCACGCGTCGTCGCCGCATGACTGCCAAATCGTGCAGCGAGCCCCGGAGGACGCACGCGTGAGCATCGAGCGCCAGCAGGATCGCCACAACTGCGCCGTCTAGGACGTCGCCACCACGGGGCGCCACCTCCGCGCCACCCTCGCCAACGGCCCGGTCACCTACGGCACGACGGCCGCATTCACTCGCAGCCTCCGTCGTGTCGTCTGGTCGGTCAAGTTCAGGCCGGATCTTCCTCCGCGCTACGACGGCAAGAACAACCCCCTGGAGTTCCTGCAGCTCTACACTTTGGCCATCCAGGCCGCAGGGGGCGACGACAAAGTCATGGCGAACTGGTTCCCCATGGCCCTCAAGGACTCCGCGTCCTCGTGGCTCACCAACCTCCCCGCTGAGTCCATCAACACCTGGGAGGACCTCTGTCGGTTCTTCGTCGCCAACTTCAAGGGCACGTACGAGCGCGGCCTCACATACAACGACCTCCGCAGCGTACGCCAGAAGCCTGGCGAGACCCTCCGCAAGTACATCCAGCGCTTCAGCCAGGTGCGCAACAAGATTCCCAACGCCACCGACGCGTAGGTCATTTCGGCCTTCCAGGCTAGGGTCACGGATGTGCGGATGCTCGAGAAGCTTGGCATCCACGACAACATCACCACCGTCGTCAAGCTCTTCGACTTGGTGGACAAGTGCGCCAAGGCTGAGGAGGGCCGCTTGTTCGTCAAGAACGAGCCAGGGGACCCTACCGAGGGATCCAAGAAAAAGAAGAAATCTACCGAGAAGCGCAAGACCACTGCGGTCCTCACGGCTGAGCCTGACGCCAAGCAGCCTCGCGCTGCCGCTCCAGCCGCGGACCCCGAGAAGAAACATGATCGCCCTTTCTGCATCTACCACAATAGGCATTCCCATGCCACCGAGGACTGCTACGACCTCAAGAGGCTTCGTGAGGCTCGCGAGGCTCGCGAGGCTAACGAGCGGCAGCGAGGTCGCGGCGGCCGCGCGGGGCGACGCTAGAACAACAACAACTCGAAGACAACTACCAGCAGAACCCTCAAGCCAACGCCGCCCAGCCCGCGAACGAAAACCTCCCTGTTGAGACTCCTGAGGGCTACCAGGTGCCTCGCGGGGCCGCTTGCATCCTCGGCGGGGCTCCGGCCCCCAGCTCCAACCGCCACTTCAAGCAACTCGCTCGCGAGATCGCGGCAATGCTTCCCGGGGTTGAGGCCTCCAGGCCCCTCAAGTGGTCCCAGTACCCCATCACATTCGACTCCAACAACCACCCCAAGTCCACTTCAACTGTTGGCACCATCCCGCTGGTCTGCACCCCCACCATCAACAACATTGCAGTCTCTAAGACGCTTATCGATGGGGGTGCAGGCCTCAACGTCATCTCTGTCGAGACTTTCGAGAAGATGCAGGTGCCCTACGAGCGGCTCATGCCCACCAGGCCCTTCTCGGGGGTGACAGAGGGCCTCAAGTGAGGCTCGCGGTCACTTTCGGCACGCAAGCCAACTACCGCACCGAGCTGATCGACTTTGACGTCGCGCACATCGGCCTACCCTACAACGCCATCCTCGGCTACCCCGCCCTCGCCAAGTTCATGGTGGTGACCCACCACGCCTACAACCTCGTCAAGCTCCCTGGCTCGAGTGGCACCATCGTCATCCGCGGCATGGTCTCGGACGCCCTATACGCTGCGCAAGCGGCCTACAAGGCTGCCGCGGTGGCGTCACCCGCTGACGAGTATGAGGAACCCCTCCCGAGGCCCCCCGCGAAGAAGAAGAAGGTGTTCTCTCAAGAGAAGACCGCGACGAAGCAAGTGCCTCTTGAGGCAAACGGCTCGGGGGCTAGCGTCACCATCGGTGCCAACTTGCCTCCCAAATAGGAAAGCGCGCTCGTCGCCTTCCTCAGGGCAAACTCTGACATGTTCACATGGACACCATCAGATATGTCCGGAGTACCGAGGGAGGTGATCGAGCACCACTTAGCTGTGTGTCCAAACGCACGCCCCGTGAAGCAAAAGGCGCGGCGCCAGGCGCCAGAGAAGCAAGATTTCATCGTCCAAGAAGTAGAAAAGTTGAAGAAAGCCAGCATCATCAAGGAAGTTGTCCATCCCACTTGGCTCGCCAATGGTGTGGTCGTCCCCAAGCACACCGGAGGAAGCTGCCTCTGCATCGACTTCACCGACCTCAACAAAGCCTGCCCCAAGGACCCCTATCCCCTCCCGAGGATCGACCAGATCGTGGACTCCACTGCCGGCTACGCACTCCTCTGTTTTCTGGATGCCTTCTCAGGCTATCACCAGATCAAGATGGCGAAGGAGTACGAGGAGAAGACAGTATTTCTCACCCCTTGTGGTGTGTTTTGCTATGTCTGCATGCCCTTCAGCTTGAAAAACGTCGGTGCCACTTTCTAGCGCCTCATGAGGATCGCCTTGGGGGCTCAAATGGGAAGGAATGCAGAGGCCTACGTCGACGACATCGTGGTCAAGACCCGCGAGCAGGACACGCTCATCAAGGACCTCGAGGAGACCTTTGCCAACCTGCGCAAGGTAAACATCAAGCTGAACCCCGCCAAGTGCGTCTTCGGGGTCCCTTCGGGCAAACTCCTCGGGTTCCTGGTGTCTCATCATGGCATCGAAGCAAACCCTGACAAGATCAGGGCCATAGAAGAGATGCAGCCTCCTCGTCACCTCAAGGACATGCAGCGCTTAGCGGGATGTATGGCCAGCCTTGGCCGTTTCATCTCCAAGTTCGGCGAGAGGGCGATGCCATTTTTCAAGATCATGAAGAGGTCCGGTCCTTTCAAGTGGACCCCTGAAGCAGGAAAAGCCTTCGAGGACCTAAAGAAATACCTGCCGAGCCCACCCATCATGGTTGCCCCACGCCCTCGCGAGCCTCTGAAGCTGTATCTTGCAGTCACTCCTCAGACGGCAAGCGCGGTCTTGGTGGCTGAAAGGGAAGAGCCAGTCCTCGCCAAGCAGAGCTCCGCCTCGCCAAGCCCAGAACTCCTCGACAAGGAAGCAGCCTCGTCAAGCCTCCAGCCTCATGCCGAGCCTCTACAAGTGGGGCCTCAAGAAAACCTCGACAAGGACTCCACCGAGCCTCGAGAGGAGCCAACCGCTGCCACGTCAACAACTACCCTCGTCGAGCATCCCGTGTACTTCGTCAGCATAGTGCTGCGGGACGCTCGCGAGCGCTACCCCATGCAGCAAAAGCTCCTTTTCTCGCTCCTCAGCGCCTCTAGGAAATTGCGCCACTACTTCCAGGGTCACCCCATCAAGGTGGTCACCTCATACCCCCTGGAGCAAGTCCTGCGCAACCCAAACGCAACAGATCGCGTCGCAAGCTGGGGCATCCGAGCTACAACCTTTCGAGCTAGAGTTTGACACCACAAGGGTCATCAAGGGTAGGGCGCTGGCTGATTTCATGGCCGAATGGACGGACACGCGTGAAGAAGAGCCTCAAGAGGAGGAAGCCACAGCCTCAGGAGGGACGGAGCCCAGCTACTGGACCATGCACTTCGACGGCGCCTTCGCGGCCTGGAGTGCAGGGGCTGGTGCTGTCCTCACCTCACCAACAGGCGATAAGCTCTACTACGCCGTCCAGTTGTGCTTCAAAGGCAACGACAAGGTCTCCAACAACATTGCTGAATACGAAGGCCTCCTCGCCGGGCTCAGAGCTGCCATTGCCCTCGGCATCAAGCGCATCCTCATCAAGGGCGACTCTCAGCTCCTCGTCAACTTCTCCAACAAAAGCTACACGCCTAAGGACACCTACATTGTGGCCTACCTTGAAGAGGTACGCAAACTCGAGAAGCACTTCAGGGGCATGGAGCTCAAGCATATCCCATGAGGAGAAAACCAAGAAGCAGACGAACTCGCCAGGCGAGCAGCAAGAAGGGAAGCCCAGAAGCCTGGAGTGTTCGAGGAGAGACTCGCCATGTCCTCGGTCAAGCAACCAGCGGTCAACATGAGCATCAATGAGGAGTTCCCACCAGCCCCATCAAGTGGAGCACCAAACTGCGGGCTGCCCTCAGGCGATCGCTTGCTGATGACCCTGGTATGCCAAGACACTGGTTGGATCGATGAGATCAAGAGCTACTTGCAAAATCGAGTCCTCCCCAAAGAAGATGCAGAAGCCGAAAGGGTTGCTCGCCAGGCCAAGTCCTACTGCCTCCACGATGGAGACCTGTACCGTAAGCGACCCAATGGGGTTGCATTGTGATGCATCCCTGCCGAGGAAGGCCGCCAGCTCATCAACGACATCCAAAGTGGAGAGTGTGGCCAACATTCATCCTCACGCACCCTTGCAGGCAAGGTCTTCCGGAGTGGTTTCTACTGGCCTTCAGTGCTTCAAGATGTAGCCGCAATCGTCCAATCCTGCGATGCCTGCCAATTCCACGCCAAGCAAATTCACCAGCCCACGCAAGGACTCCAAACTATCCTGCTCTCCTGGCCGTTCGCGGTCTGGGGGCTGGACCTCCTGGTACCCTTCCCGCGAGCGCTCGGGGGCTACCGCTACCTCTACGTCGCCATCGACAAATTCACCAAGTGGCCTGAGGTGGAACCCGTGTGAAGGGAATATGCCCGAGAGGCAATAATAAAGTGGTTATTATCTTATTCCATGTTTATAATAGATGTTTATTTATCATGCTAGAATTGTATTAACCGGAAATGCTAATACATGTGTGACTAATAAACAAACAAGAGTTCCTAGTAAAGCCTCTCTTTTAACTAGCTCGTTGATTAAATGATGGTCAAGGTTTCCTGATCATGAACATTGGATGTTGTTAATAACGGGGTCACGTCATTAGAAGAATGATGTGATGAACACACACACCCAAAGTAGGTATAGCAATACGATCATGTCATTAAGTTTTCATTGCTATATCAAACACATACGAAGTAGCTCTAATCCTCAAACCATGAGATCATGTCAATCACTAACATTGAAAGAGTGCTTTGATGACATCAAACGTCACACCGTAATAGGGTGACTATAAAGGTGGATTTGGGTACTCTAAAAGTGTTAGTTGAGGCTCATGGATCAAGAGTGGGATTTGTCCATCCAGATGACGGAGAGATATACTCTGGGCCCTCTCGGTGATATTACATTGACACCGCTTGCAAGCACGTGACTAGGTCACACAAATGTCATATCACGGAACGAGTAAAGAGTACTTGTCGGTAACAAGATCAAACTAGGTATAGTTGATACCGATGATCGGATCTTGGACGAGTAAAATATCGCGAGACAAAAGGAATTGAGTACAACGTTTATGGTTCACGCGATCACAAGATCTATTGTTGAATGTGTGGGAGTCATTACGGATCTCCAGATCCCGCTGTTGATTATTGATTGGAGAGTGTCTCTATCATGTCCACATTATTCACGAACCGTAGGGTGACACACTTAAGGTTCGTCGACGCCTTCTGAGAGGATATGGAACGCTGGAGAAAATATTGGACAGCACCGAAATTGTTTCGGGATATCAGAATAGTTCAAGGGGGTAAGTGTTAATGTTTGTTGATTAAAAGAATCAACAAATATTAAATCTCAAATAAAAGAATTAAAAATGTTTTATTCATTTATGGGAGAAAAACTCTTGGGATTTATGAGTGGAGGTTTCTACCAATTTAAGAGGAAGTTACAAGTGAGTTAAAATGGAGTTACCACTCACATTAAGAAAGGAAAAATGGGGGCACCTCCATGGGCTGCCGCACCACCATGGGGCTGCTGCCCTCCCTCTCCTATATATTAAGTGGTGGTACTCCTCTCTCATTTGGTTCTTTCACTTGTCCACTTGTTCCTCTTCCCGCTGCTCCACCGAAAAGACATGGCTTAGGCGAAGCCCTGCAGAAATATTTTCTCCACCACCACCACCACCACGTACAAGTGTTGTTGGAGTTCCCGGTGGATCCTCTACTTCCGCTGCCCCGCTGGAACGAGGGATCGGAGGTCGTCGTCAAGCTGCATGTGTGACCGAGTGCGGAAGCGCTGCCGAATTGTGGCGCTCGTCTTCATCACGATCTTGAGATCGGCAAGTGATCCTCTACACCGCCCACGAGAACCGTTCTCGTGTAACGCTTTGTGTCTTCGAGGGTAAGTTAATCTTATCCACGGTTTAACCGTTACATGTATCTCCTAGATATGATCTTGGTGTTTGTAACCGTAGGAAAATTTTTGTTTTCTATGCTACGAACCCATCAGTGGTATCAGAGCCGTGTCTATGCGTAGATACTTTGTACGGTTAGAACACATATGGATGTGGGCGTTGATGATCATGTTATTGCATACTTTCGTGTATTTTGGATCATGGTGGGATAGTGGGATAGTTGGATTTGAAGCGGCCCGGACTAACTTTACATGTCCTCGCACATGAGACTTGTTCCACGCTTGACATGCAACTTGCTTTGCATAAGTGGCTTTGCGGGTGTCTGTTTCTCCCACTATAGTCATGATCTAATGTACAACGGGTTGCGAATAACATTTTTTATCACCGTTGTGGTTCATGTTCGTAGGTAAGAACGGTTCTATCCTAGAAAGCCCCAAACCACGTAAAATATGCAAAAATAAATTAGAGACGTCTAACTTGTTTTTGCAGGGGCATGTGATGTGATATGGTCAATGTTACAAAATTGTTGTATGCAATGATATTTATTGTAAATTAAAACAACCGGCAGGAGCCTCATGGTTGTCTTTTTATTTTATGGCCTGCGTGCTAAATATATATCCATGGGATATATTGTAATGGTGGAAGACAATCAAGGTTGAGACACCATGGACCTTGGTGCCACGCCGGTGGAATGATGGAGATCATTCCATGATGCACAAGATGGAGATAAAATGCGAGAAGGACCATATCATATCACATTTTCTATGCATGTGATGTTAATCCTTTTATGCATCTTATTTTGCTTAGATTTGATCGCTGCGGTAGCATTATAAGATGATCCCTCCCACTAAATATCAAGATAATAATGTGTTCTTCCTTAGTATGCACCGTTAAGAAAGTTCGTCGTTTCGAAGCACCACATGATGATCGGGTGTGATAGACTCAACGTTCGCATACAACGGGTGTAAGACAGTTTTACACACATGAATACTACGGTTCTACTTGGCGAGCCTAGCATGTACAGACATGGCCTCGGAACACGTACCGAAAGGTAAAGCATGAGTCATATGAATGATATGATGACCATATTGATGCTCGCCATTGCAGCTACGCCATATCACGTGATGATCGGTTGTGGTGTAGTGAATTTGGTTCGTGTAATCACTAAAACGACTAGAGGGATGTTGTTTTTAAGTGGGAGTTCTCGTAGTAATTTTCAAATTAACTTGAACTCAATCTATTATGAACTTAGTCTAAATAGTCTTTGCAAATGTGTTGTAGATCATGGCACCCCCTGCTTTCAATTTTAATCTGTTCATGGAAAAGGAGAAACTAGCCACCAATGGTAGCAACTTTACCAACTGGGCTTTGAACCTGAGGATTCTCCTCAATGCTGCGCAAAAGAGCTACATGCTTGAAGCACCGCTGGGTGCCCAGCCCGCTGATGATGCTCTCGAGGAAGAGAAAAATGTTTTCTTGACTCGCAAGGAGGACCACAATTTAGTTCACTGCGGCATTTTGTATGGCTTGGAGCCGGAGCTGCGAAAGCGTTTCGAGAACAGCAACGCCTTCGATACAATGAGAGAGTTGAAAATGATTTTCGACACTCATGCCGCAGTAGAGAGTTATGAAGCTTCAGAAAAGTTCTTTAGCTGCATGATGGAGGAACACAGCTCCGTTAGTGAGCACGTACTCAAAATGTCTGGGTACGCTGATAAACTCATAGCTTTGGGAATAACGATCCCCATTGAGCTAGGAATTCATCGTGTTCTCCAGTCTCTGCCACCAAGCTACAAGAGCTTTGTGATGAACTATAACATGCAGGGCATGAAGAAGTCTCTCCCCGAGCTTCTGTCAATGCTAAAGACTGCTGAAGTGGAGATCAAGAAGGAACATCAAGTGTTGATGGTCAATAAGACCACCAGTTTCAAGAAGAAAGGCAAGAAAGGCAAGTCAAAGGGTAACGTCAAGAAGGACGGCAAGTCTGTTGCCACTCCTGAGAAGAAGACCAAGGCTGGCCCTAAGCCTGATACTGAGTGTTTCTACTGTAAGGGAACTGGGCACTGGAAGCGCAACTGCCCAAAATATCTGGCGGATAAGAAGGACAAGAAAGTGAAACAAGGTATATGTGATATACACGTTATTGATGTGTACCTTACCAGTACTCGCAGTAGCGCCTGGGTATTTGATACTGGTTCGGTTGCTAATATATGTAACTCGAAACAGGGGCTAAGGAATAGGCGACAACTGGCAAGAGATGAGGTGACGATGCGCGTCGGCAATGGATCAAAGGTTGACGTGATCGCCGTCGGGATGCTGCCTCTACATTTACCATCAGGATTAGTTATGAACCTGAATAATTGTTATTTGGTGCCTGCGTTGAGCATGAACATTATATCTGGATCTTGTTTAATGCAAGACGGTTATTCATTTCAGTCTGAGAACAATGGTTGCTCTTTCTATATGAATAATATCTTTTATGGTCATGCGCCTGAGAAAAATGGTTTGTTTCTTCTGAATCTTGATAGTAGTAGTACACATATACATAATGTGGATGCTAAAAGAATTAAACCGAATGATGATATTGCTGCATACATGTGGCATTGCCGTTTGGGTCATATTGGTGTAAAACGCATGAAGAAGCTCCATTCTGATGGACTACTGGAATCACTTGATTATGAATCATTTGAGACATGTGAGCCATGCCTTATGGGCAAAATGACTAGAACTCCATTTTCCAGTACAATGGAGCGGGCGACAAACTTGTTGGAAATTATACATACCGATGTGTGCGGTCCAATGAGTGTGTCGGCGCGCGGTGGATATCGTTACTTCGTGACTTTCACGGATGATTTGAGTAGATATGGATATATTTACTTAATGAAACACAAGTCTGAAACATTTGAAAAGTTCAAGGAATTTCAGAGTGAAGTGGAAAATCATCGTAACAGAAAGATCAAATTTCTGCGATCCGATCGTGGAGGAGAGTATCTTAGTTATGAGTTTGGCACACACATGAAACAATGTGGAATAGTTTCACAACTCACTCCTGCAGGAACCACAGCGAAATGGTGTGTCCGAACGTCGTAATCGTACTTTATTGGATATGGTTCGATCTATGATGTCCCTCACAGATTTGCCACTATCATTTTGGGGTCATGCAATAGAAACAGCTGCATTCACTTTAAATAGGGCTCCATCTAAATCCGTTGAAACGACACCGTATGAATTATGGTTTGGCAACAAACCTAAGCTGTCATTTCTAAAAGTTTGGGGATGCGATGTTTATGTGAAGAAACTTCAGCCTGATAAACTCGAACCCAAATCGGAAAAATGTGTCTTCATAGGATACCCTAAAGAAACAATTGGGTACACCTTCTATCACAGATCTGAAGGCAAGGTTTTCGTTGCCAAGAATGGACACTTTTCGGAGAAGGAGTTTCTCTCAAAAGATGTGAGTAGTAGGAAGGTAGAACTCGACGAGGTTATCGAACCTTCTCTTCTTGGAATGGCGAGTGGCGCAGCGCCGGAAACTTTTCCGGAGTTGACTTCACCAAATGAAGAGGGAACTAATGATCAAGATCATGAAAATCTGGAAGAGGATACTACCGTACTTCGTAGGTCAACAAGGACACGTACAGCTCCTGAACTGTACGGTAATCCCGTCATGAATTTCATGGTAGTTGAAAATGATGACCCTACGACGTACGATGAAGCGATGATGAGCCCGGATTCCAACAAATGGCTAGAATCCATGAAATCCGAGATGGGATCCATGTACGAAAACCAAGTATGGACTTTGGTGGACTTACCCACTGACCGTAAGGCCGTTGAGAACAAATGGATCTTCAAGAAGAAAACAGACGCTGATGGTAATGTGACCGTCTATAAAGCTCGACTTGTCGCAAAAGGTTTTCGACAAATTCAAGGAGTTGACTACGATGAGACTTTCTCACCCGTAGCGATGCTAAAGTCTGTTACGATTATGTTAGCAATTGCTGCATTTTTCGATTATGAAATTTGGCAGATGGATGTCAAAACCGCGTTCCTTAATGGAAACATTGAGGAAGAGTTGTACATGGTGCAACCCAAGGGTTTTGTCGATCCTAAGGATGCTGACAAGGTATGCAAACTTCAGCGATCCATTTATGGATTGAAGCAAGCATCTCGAAGTTGGAATCTCCGCTTTGATGAGGTGATCAAAGGGTTTGGATTTGTCCAAACTTATGGAGAAGCTTGTATTTACAAGAAAGTGAGTGGGAGCTCTGTAGCATTTCTAATACTATATGTGGATGACATATTATTGATTGGAAATGATATAGAACTTTTGAAAAGCGTAAAAGACTACTTAAACAGTAAGTTTTCAATGAAGGATCTTGGTGAAGCGGCTTATATTTTAGGTATCAAACTCTATAGAGATAGATCGAGACGCTTAATTGGGTTATCACAAAGTACATACCTTGACAAGATTCTGAAGAAGTTTAGAATGGACGAAAGTAAGAAAGGGTTCTTACCTATGTTGCAAGGCAAGACATTGAGCAAGACTCAAAGGCCAGTTACAGCAGAAGATAGAGAAATGATGAATAAGATTCCCTATGCTTCAGCCATAGGCTCTATCATGTATGCTATGCTGTGTACAAGACCGGATGTGGCACATGCTGTTAGCTTGACTAGCAGGTACCAATCGGATCCAGGTTTGGAACACTGGACGGCGGTCAAGAATATCTTTAAGTACTTAAGAAGGACTAAGGATATGTTTCTCTTATATGGCGGTGAAGAAGAGCTCGTCGCAAAGTGTTACGTCGATGCTAGCTTCGACACTGATCCGGATGATTCTAAGTCACAATCCGGATACATATTTGTAATGAATGGAGGAGCAGTGAGCTGGAGGAGTTCCAAGCAACCCGTGGTGGCGGGATCATCAACAGAGGCGGAATATGTTGCTGCTTCCGAAGCAGCGTAGGAAGGGGTTTGGATGAAGGAGTTCATATCTGAACTAGGTGTGGTTCCGAGTGCATTGGACCCAATGGTTATCTATTGTGACAACAATGGTGCCATAGCCAATGCCAAAGAGCCAAGGTCTCACAAGAATTCCAAGCATATCAAGCGCCGGTTTCACTCCATTCGTGAGCATGTCAAGGATGGTGATATAAAGATTTGCAAAGTACACACAGATCTGAATGTGGCAGACCCGTTGACTAAAGTTCTCCCAAGGGCAAAACATGATCAGCACCAGAACTCCATGGGTGTTAGATTCATCACAATGTAATCTAGATTATTGACTCTAGTGCAAGTGGGAGACTGAAGGGAATATGCCCGAGAGGCAATAATAAAGTGGTTATTATCTTATTCCATGTTTATAATAGATGTTTATTTCTCATGCTAGAATTGTATTAACCGGAAACGCTAATACATGTGTGACTAATAAACAAACAAGAGTTCCTAGTAAAGCCTCTCTTTTAACTAGCTCGTTGATTAAATGATGGTCAAGGTTTCCTGATCATGAACATTGGATGTTGTTAATAACGGGGTCACGTCATTAAAAGAATGATGTGATGAACACACACACCCAAAGTAGGTATAGCAATACGATCATGTCATTAAGTTTTCATTGCTATATCAAACACATATGAAGTAGCTCTAATCCTCAAACCATGAGATCATGTCAATCACTAACATTGAAAGAGTGCTTTGATGACATCAAACGTCACACCGTAACAGGGTGACTATAAAGGTGGATTTGGGTACTCTAAAAGTGTTAGTTGAGGCTCATGGATCAAGAGTGGGATTTGTCCATCCAGATGACGGAGAGATATACTCTGGGCCCTCTCGGTGATATTACATTGACACCGCTTGCAAGCACGTGACTAGGTCACACAAATGTCATATCACGGAACGAGTAAAGAGTACTTGTCGGTAACAAGATCAAACTAGGTATAGTTGATACCGATGATCGGATCTTGGACGAGTAAAATATCGCGAGACAAAAGGAATTGAGTACAACGTTTATGGTTCACGCGATCACAAGATCTATTGTTGAATGTGTGGGAGTCATTACGGATCTCCAGATCCCGCTGTTGATTATTGATTGGAGTGTGTCTCTATCATGTCCACATTATTCACGAACCGTAGGGTGACACACTTAAGGTTCGTCGACGCCTTTTGAGAGGATACGGAACGCTGGACAAAATATTGGACAGCACCGAAATTGTTTCGGGATATCAGAATAGTTCAAGGGGGTAAGTGTTAATGTTTGTTGATTAAAAGAATCAACAAATATTAAATCTCAAATAAAATAATTAAAAATGTTTTATTCATTTATGGGAGAAAAACTCTTCGGATTTATGAGTGGAGGTTTCTACCAATTTAAGAGGAAGTTACAAGTGAGTTAAAATGGAGTTACCACTCACATTAAGAATGGAAAAATGGGGGCACCTCCATGGGCTGCCGCACCACCATGGGGCTGCTGCCCTCCCTCTCCTATATATTAAGTGGTGGTACTCCTCTCTCATTTGGTTCTTTCACCTGTCCACTTGTTCCTCTTCCCGCTGCTCCACCGAAAAGACATGGCTTAGGCGAAGCCCTGCAGAAATATTTTCTCCACCACCACCACCACGTACAAGTGTTGTTGGAGTTCCCGGTGGATCCTCTACTTCCGCTGTCCCGCTGGAACGAGGGATCGGAGGTCGTCGTCAAGCTGCACGTGTGACCGAGTGCGGAGGCGCTGCCGCATTGTGGCGCTCGTCTTCATCATGATCTTGAGATCGGCAAGTGATCCTCTACACCGCCCACGAGAACCGTTCTCGTATAACGCTTTGTGTCTTCGAGGGTAAGTTAATCTTTTCCACGGTTTAACCGTTACGTGTATCTCCTAGATATGATCTTGGTGTTTGTAACCGTAGGAAAATTTTGTTTTCTATGCTACGAACCCATCACCGTGCGCACCATCTCGGCAAAATCAGCGGTGAAATTCATCAGGAGCTTGGTCTGCCGCTTTGGCGTGCCCAACCGCATCATCACCGACAACGGCTCACAGTTCATCAGCGGCGCCTTCAAGTCCTACTGTGGCAGCCTCGGCGCCCAAATCTGCTACGCCTCGGTTGCTCACCCACGAAGCAACGGGCAGGCTGAGCGAGCCAACGCCGAGCTGCTCAAGGGCCTCAAGACGAGAAGCTTCAACCGCCTCAAGGCCAGCGGCAAGCACTGGATCGATGAGCTCCCCTCGGTGCTCTGGTCCATCCGCACCACGCCAACAAAGCCAACTGGCGAGATGCCGTTCTCCCTCATCTATGGCGCTGAAGCCATTCTCCCCAGTGAGATCACCCACGGCTCTCCACGAGTCTTGGCCTTCAAGGAGGCTGAGCTGGAAGAACTCCGCAACAATGACCTGCTTCTGCTCGAGGGGCTCCGCCGCAATGCGGCCCTGAGAGCGGCAAGGTACCAGCAAGACCTCCGTCGCTACCACAGCCGCCACATCCGCCCGCGCACTCTCGAAGCAGGAGACCTTGTCCTAAGGAGAATCCTCTCCAGGGCAGGCCTCCACAAGCTCTCGCCAATGTGGGAAGGACCCTACAGGGTCGTGCACATCGCCAGGCCTGGCTCCGCGTGGCTCGAGACGGAGGACGGCATCCCTGTCGCCAACCCCTGGAACATCCAGCACCTACGCAAGTTCTACCCCTGATCGTCCTCGACGAGCAATTTTTTGCATCAAAGGAGAGCCTCGCGCCATCATCATCCACGAGGAAAAACTTCGGGCTCCCCTCTCTACTATACGTTGCCGCGGGCCGTTCGAGAAGACTCCCAAGCCACCACGCCTCGGCAAGGTGACTTCTTCAAGAACCATGCCTTGGCGAGGTGGATCCCCATGCCCAGCCATGGCGGACCACTGGCTCGCAAAGCCACCCCCGCCTAGGGGCCCCCTCTCTGAGCTCTCTCTACATGCGTCGCCCCGGGCCGCGAGAGTCTCAGCCACTCCATGTGGAACCCCATGCCCAGACATGGCAGATTTTGTATTTCTGGCCACGCCAGTGTAATGAACCCTTGTTTCAGGTCACTTTGAACCTTTGCGCTTCGCGCCAGCATATGTTGTTGCTTCGGTAAGCAGTTATGTTATTGCTTTTCATCCTTGCTCGTATGATCCCTCCTGTGTATCTCGCGAGCGGGGGCTGAGCATGGTGCCTGTGCCCCGGGAGCATCCCAGCAGCGCCTCAAACCCAAGGGATCCGAGCTCTAAACTCACGGGTCAGCTCTCATGCATGTCATCTCCCAAGGAGCTCTGAACTCATGGGCCGGCTCCCGTGCACGTCAACTCACCAAGGACCTTGGTGCCTGTTCTTCTCACGAGACACACATGAAGGAACCTACGAGCACGCATGAGTTATCTAGCTATGTATTGCTTGTGGGTATGACTATCTGTCCAAACGCAGGAAAGCAGGTTCAAAACAAGCCTCAGGCAATCTCGGAAGAAAAACGCCTCGTTAGGGAACCAACACCCTCTCCAAGGCAAAAAACGCCTCGCGAAGCTAAGTCCAAACACTTGGTTAAAATTCCTTTCGCTGGTTTTTTGTCCCTCGAGCCTCTTTTCTCTCTCCTATGCCTCATGGGCTGCTTGCGCGTTAAAGGGGAGCCCCGAGCATCGCGCCTCGGGAGCTCTTACTTCTCGAGGCCTCACGCACTCCCCGGCCTTGTGGAGCCCTGACTCTCACATGCCGAAGCGGCGGTGGTGTAGCGCTAAGAGAGGGTCCTAAGACGTAGAGCGAAAAAGACATGAGGGGAAAGATAAAAGCCTCCCGAGGGATATTCACAAGAGAATTCAAATAAAGCTTAAATAAGTCTTTACAAGGTTTGCAAACAAAATGCTAAGATAGTATGTGCCCCATGCACACCCAGCTGCAGGAGAGAGCTTAGGCCGTCGGGCCTCCTGAGGTGCCCAGGTCGTCCGCCGCGGTGTTTTCCTCCTCCCCTGCGGCGTCCTCCTTGCCATCGTCCTCGTCCTCCTCTACCTCCACCTGGTCGAATTTCTTGGCGTACGCCTCGGCGGCCTTCCGCATCCTGTCGCTCACCGCGACGCGGCTGCTGAGATCAACGGGCGCCATCACGGCCTCGAGGTCGAGGGAAGGCTGGAGCCTCGCGAGGTTAGCAAAGATGCGGCAGGTGGCGAGGACGAGGAGATCGCGGCTCTCATCCACGATGCGGTCGTCGAGGTCCTTCGTGGTCTCTTCAAGTTTCATGAGGAATTGCTCGAAGAAGAACGCGTACCCGGCCTCGTCGTCGTTCCCCCTGCGGCGAAGGAGGGGACCTCGGTCCCCAGGCGGTCCCCGACGGCGCGCGCACGGAGCACCAGGTCTTGGAGCATGCGCTGGCGCTGGCGCGACATGGTTCGCGCGATTTGCGCGTTGCGCCGTGCCTCCTCCGCGGCGTCTGCAGCCGGCCCCACCTGCTGGTGGAGCTCGCTCAGGTCCTTCTTCAGGGCGGCAACCTCCTCTTCCGCACGGGTCTTGGCGGCCCTGGCACTCTGAAAGCGGGAGGCCATCTGCTTCTCCTCCTTCTCGAGCCCCTTGATGCGGTTCTGGAGCTCATTGCGCTTCGTCGTGAAGCGCTCCTCCTGCTTCTTGGCCTTCGCGCCATAATCCTTGGAGAGATCTTGAAGGATGAGCTTGACCCTGTCGTCGGCCTCCTCCTTCAGGTTCTTCTCCTTCGCCTCGAGGCTGGCGTTGGCCTTCGCGAGGCGCTCCGCGTAGGAGGCCTCGTCCTGGTCCACCCGGCTCTCGCGAGCCAGCAGTCCCTCCTCGCGGGTGGCCTGGTCCTTCTCGAGCTGCTGGGCCTGCTCCTCGCACCAGCGCAGTTCCTCCTCGCGGGGGTAGAACTCTCCCTCGCGTCGCGTCAGCTCCGCCTCGCACTGCGTCAGCTACTTCTCGCGAGCATCCAACCTCTCACGGAGCTCCTTCAAGCTGTCCTCGACAACTTTGGAGTCCATGATAAACTTTTGCTCTGTGGCCAAGACCTCCTGTTGATTAGAGGCGGTTTCCGCCTCGAGCGCCTCCTGCGCGGCTTCTAGCTGCTCCATGGTCTCCGCCGCCTACCGCTTCACGCTGTCGCGGGTCTCCTTGGCGAAGCGCATCGCCTCTTCGCGCACCGCCTGGGCCGCCGCATCCTGCCGGTGGCAGCTCTCCACACTCTCGCGGAGGAGGACCCAGGCTTCGTCAAGCCTTGCCCGCTCCTCCACCCTGGCGAGCTCCTCTTCAGCATATTGCGTCTCCAGCTCGTCGAGCGTCCGCCGCGCCTGGCTGAAGACGGAGCTGCGGCGAACTGCGTGGCGGCGCGGCTCCCGCATTGCCAAGGTCCCCTCATCGCTGTAACAGCCCCAGATTAGTACCCTAAAATAGGGGCCAAATTTTCACTTTTTGATTGGCATTGCATCATGGCATCCATTTAAATTGCTTAATTTTGAATAAAGCAACAATTGTAAAACAACAAAAAGGGGAGCAAAGCCCTTCCCAAATTTCCACCCCAAACACAATACTCTTTTTGGTAAAACCAATTATTCTTGAGTCTCCAAATTGTTAAGGAAACTCAAGGATATATTTTCTTTCTAAATAGTTGCCAAAGGCTAATTTATTAACAAGCAACTAAATAAATCGAGAATTCAATTTGGTTTATTACAAACTCTAATTTTTGGAACCAAGTTAAGTTTTCCAAAATTTCAAACTAAAATCATGGGGAGCTTCGATATGATTGTGAGAGTCTCCATGAATATTTTCACTATTTTTGGAATTGTTTAAGTGCTCCAAATAATTCTATTTTGGGGAATTACCAAAAATGGCTATACTAAACCCTATGAACAAAGGTTGCTCAAAACAATTTAGTTTGCTACCCAAATTTTTGTGGAGCTTACCCATGACATAGGGAGCCCACATGAATTTTTCCATAATTTCTGAAAATGTTTAAATGGCTCTTTTAAATAGCTCAAACCTGCTGTTATGCAAAAATCAGAAAAGAGAATGGAAAAAGATCAAATGTCTGACAGTGGCCCCCACTGTCAGTCCCTCTCTTTCCCCCTTCTTCACTCTGGCGCCAGGAAGGCCGCTGGCGCCATGCCGACGATGCACGCCTGCCCCCCTACTCGACCTGCTGCCCTGAGGTGGTCAAGGAGGACCCCCACCTGCCTCCTTGCTCTTGTCTCTCCCCCTCCACACCTGCTCCCTTTCTTCCTCGCTCTGAAAGCTAGATCGAGCCGACGCTGTCACCGCCGTCTCTGTGGTCGCCGTCGATCCTTGCCGATGGAGCTCAAGACGATGCCGCCTCCATGCTCCCCTCGTCACGGGCTACCCCTGCCCCACGGAATCGAGCCAAGGCACCACGAAATTGAGCCGCCGAGGACCTCGCCGCCGCCACCAACCGTCTCCGGCCTCCCCATGCCCTAGCAGGATGTCCTGGAGCCCTGCCGCGCCGTCCTCTACCTCCTCAACGAGCGAATCGTGCTGGGACTCCCTCTGTGACGAGTTCGAGCTCGGTCACCTCGCCGCCGTCCGCCGCTGTGAGCGCCCGGTATCGCCGCCGCCCGTCTTCCCCGTGCCCCTCCGTCCGCATCACCGTCCCCGGGGTGAGCCCCTCGACCGTTTGGTCACCTACTCCCCTCCCCTCTCTCCCTCCAGCGTCGCCTCCGCTCGCCGCCGTGCCGCGGTCACTGCTGTGACTCGCGCCGGTCGTGGCGTTGACGGCCAAGCACGCGTGGTCGACCGGCCTAACGCCCGGCCTGGGCCGACCGTGAGGCCGGTTCCCTTGGGCCACAGCCCGGCCTGGCTCCGGACTGGGCCGGCTCTGAGGCCGGCCTCCTCTGGCACTAGCCCGGCCTACAAACCGGCCTGGGCCGACCAGTGGGCCGGCCTGCACAGTAAAAGCAGAATATGTTTAAATTGAATTAAATCAATAACTTTTCAAATGTTGCTCCAAATTTGGCGAATCAAATACCGTTTTGATCAGGAAAACAAACCCTACAATATGAAATCATTGTGACATTATTTTGAACCCATATTTTGCTGTTTATTTTAAGATTTCCTAAAATGGGCTAAATAATACCGATTTTGAGAAATTCATAAGTTATTAAATATTGATCCAAAAATTATGAATAAAATATCAAGGTGATCAACATGTCAAATGCTATCCAATTGTGCACTTATCACATCATGATCACAAATCTTTATTTGATGTTACTCATAATTCGATCAAATGAATTAAATTCAAATAATCATTTAATTTGCTATTTATTCATCGGTGCTCCGAAATTTACAAATAAAGTACCAAAATGATCGGAATGACGAACTCTAACCATTTCATGTCCTGTTCATGCATAATGAGCCACTTCTCTAATACTTTAATAATTTATGACAATTTTTGGTCATTAAGAAAAATATGGAGTCGTGTCCAAATAATTGCACTAATTATTTGGAACTCCATTTAATTTGTTAATTAAATTAAATGATAATATCTTTGCATCAATTGGACATGTCATCATGTGTTTGAGCATTGCACCTTGTGTTCTTGTGATTTATGTGTTCCTCGTTTTTCCTTTTGGGTATCGATAGATTTCAGAGTCGAGGGTCTCTCTACTTACCCCGACGAGCAGTACTTCACGACCGGGCAGCAAGGCAAGAGATAACCTAACCTTCTTGGCATCTAGCATCCTATGTTTTTATAAACTTATTTTATCCACCATATTATTTGCATGCGATTCAAATGTCTCTTTCGGTCAAAATATAGAGAATCCTATGGTTGCATGTTTTTCCCGAGCCAATCACATGTATCCCTACCCATGAACCCTAGTGTTGATGTGTTGGCCGGATACAAATATAATTGTTGGTTATATGCTTAGCCATGCTTAGAAATGCTTAGTTGAGATACTAGTTATGTCCGTTATTGAATTCCATAATTATTGATGCTGATGGAATGATTCGGGCATGGTGGATAATTGTGATGCTTAATTAAAATGCTAAGATGGCTTGGGTGAGTTGCCATCGGGGATGGTGTTTTGTCTCACTCTAGCCCCTAGGTGCGAGTTCTTGTCTCTAGAACCAAGACGAGCGTGCTGCCATTGGTGGGTGTATGGGCGCCTTACTGACCAAATAACTTGTGCGGGCGTATCCAAGGGTCCTCTAGTTTGCTATTTCCATTTGCCGTGTGTGTGAGCGGAAAAAGAAATGATGAGGATGGTGGTGTTTAGGACGTGGCGATGGGGCAGGGGCTGAGGCTGGGTAAACTTGCCCTGTGGCCACAGATGACTCTTGGATAGTCTCACGCGAGGTAAAGGTTTAACCGCGCCTGCTTGCCGGCCTTCCCCGGAAGAGGGCCAACTAGGTGAGCCGGACGGTACCAATGGGTAAATTAGTACACCCCTGCAGGGTTAATCTTTTCGAAAAGCCGTGTCCGCGGTTATGGACGACTTGGGAACGGATATACGAGACCATAGAGAACGTTAACCTAATTGATATGGCAGCTAAAGGTTGCATAACCAACATGAGATAAAGGTTCATTTCCTCGAGGGTGATTCGAGGGAGTGCCTTTGGTGGAGATGAGAGATTGGTTGTAGTTACAAGTAGGTTCGCCGAGAACCGAAGAGGAAAATGTTACTCTCTTATCCCCTTTATGAAAATATTCTGTTTAGACGAATGCCATGTGTCCTTTATGTTTCGGTTTACTTAAAACTGGCTTTATGCAAAAGAAATACATAAACAGCTTTAGATCCTCCATCAGTCATTGGGCCTATATCGCCCTACTAAACTTGCGAGTACATCGTACTCAGTCTCTCTTTGCTGCCTCTATGACTTTGTATTTCAGAGGAGGACGACACCGAGCAACTAGGTGGGTTCTTCGTGGACGTCGACTACTAGTCTGGGGTTCCCAGGTGGTAGCTTGGGACCGTGGAACAAGCTGGCTTGGGTGATGTTTACTTGTAGGCCTCTTAGGCCATATATTTGCGTCTTGTTGTTAGACAACACTACCCGCTTCCGCTTGATGAATTGTTGGATCTTGATCCTTTTGCTGTGTAATATTTGTATTCTTCTCGTTATATGAGTTGCTACATATATTTTTGTGTCGTAGAGTCATGCAATGTGCCAGTTTGTTCCACAAGTCTCGATCTCTGGGTTATACCTTGATGGTTGTGCCAATTACATAGCCTCTGTATAATTCCGGGGTCGGGGCGCTACAAGTTGGTATCAGAGCAGGACTGCCTGTAGGAAACCCGTTCTATTGGTCGATGTCGAGTCTAGTTCGTGAAAATTATTTTTAACCTAAAAATGAGTTGTGAAAACCCTCCTAGGATTCTTTTTACTCCTTATCCAATTCACTCTGATCTCGGTGTCATCTTACCTCTATTTGATTTTAACGGTTTTCTGATCGTCGGCAACTCCTAAATCTATAGGATCACGGGGTTGGGTTCTATCTTTAGTTAGTGGTTAGCTTTGCTCGTCTGCCAATTCTGAAGCCGAAGAAAGGAAGTGTTGCGGATCATCAAGATATTCCTTTGCTTTAGTCCAAGATCTTGAACCGAAGGTCCCGGATTGTGCTAGGGCTCTGGCGTAACGATTTATGAGGATTGTCGCCTTATGAGCATTATGCTATTGTGAGTCCCGGTGCATGAAGCTGATCTTTAACCCAAGATCTTTTCCGTTGAACCCTGGTGCTAATGGTTAAATCCTGCCTCAGGTTGGCAACATCTGAAGTTAACCCTCGAGCTCGAGCTTGCAGCCATAATTGTCTTGCTCATCCATGCTCTTCTTTGCCACTAGCCTTATCTAGACTGCTGTCAGGGAACTAACTGAATCTCGACGGAATTGCTCTTAGCGAGTTCTTCCATCAAAATTGGTGCTTCCTCCGGTAACACCCGTTTTCCTGAGACCCTTTCGGCACTAGTTGTCGGAAGAGTGCTAACCAAGGGCTTCTTCAATATCTTGGAATTGTTGTTAGCTCTCTCCTTACTCTAAATCTGTTGTCCGACCTCTCTCGGTCAGTTGGCCGTCAAGTTGATCGTGCATTGGGGTGTTCTGATGCATGCCTTTCTCGTGGTTCGTCAAGGCATTCCACTTGGGATGTCAGGAGAAACAAACTCCGGTACCTTGTCCATGTCTCGGACCAGGTCAAAGTATTGTAACTCGCAGAGTAGGAGCTTGTCTAGCTTTTGTTCCGTTCCACCCTGGAGTGTCACACTCTTTTATATCAATAGGTCGTGCTTAGTCTCATGACGTGCTTGATGAAGTGGTGCTCCTACCCTTCCTTATTCATCTATCTCCGAGCTTTCCAGGCTCGAGAATGATGAGGATGCGTATCGTTGTGGTAATCGGAAAATTCTTAGCAAATGTAATTGCTTTGAATTCCAAGGACCTTGGTGGCACTCTTAGCCTGACGGGTAATCCTGTCCTCGAGCTGAGTTGTCAGAGCTGCCAAGTCCATTCGTCTAGGTGCACCTTCGGTCAACGAGTTAGATTCGTGTCGAAGCTCTAAAGACCACATCTTTCCCTTGAAATGCAAGTTTTCTCTCGCAACCAGTGACTTTTGTCGCTATGGATCCGAGTGAAGTTCGCTTTGTCTCCTCGGGTTAAATCACAAGTTGGTATTGCATACGTGCATTATTGAGCTGGTAGGTTGTTACCTCCCGTTCTCTGAGTAAGCCATGTGTACACACCAAACCCTGACCGAGTCGTTCCTAAATAAGAAGAATTTGGCAAAACCTTATCATCTCACCGGGGTTTCCCAATCAGGAATCAGTTGGGCTTCATTGCTTGGAGTCCATGTTGGTTCAAATTCCCTTTCGTAACCATGAACCAATGGAAACCCCAATCTACCTCGTGCTTTGGAGCTTGGCACTATAGCCTTTGTCTTGGGAATCTAGTTATCATACCTATCGGCTAACTTTAGCAAACTCCTCCCTGGGACTTGTCAAGCCTGGAGTATCCGCACGCCCAACCAAATCTGAATCTCAAGCAAAAGTGATGCTTGGAGTTTATTAAGAGCGTGACCTAGACCTTTTAGTACACCGATGAGTCCGATGTTGTGGCTCATTCACCTCACTGGAAGGCCTATTGACGAGATCTCTCAAATCTTTAACCTCAACCACTATCCCTGAGGGTAATGTGTAATTTGCCCTGGTAGTTTTTCCATATGGTCTTTTCTCCATCTCAAGTACGACTTTCGCTTGAGTATCGAATGGAGGCTATTTCCAAAGCCGGAGTGCGATATCTAGAACCTCAAGGAGAACCTCTCTACGGAATTGCTAAAATATCTATCGGTCGATTTTCCCCTACTCCCTGTATCCTAGGAATAGCTTGTTATCAGGTTTTACCTCTCTGCCTAATTGTGGAGAAATGCTATGACTTCTCCCTCCCGGTGAACCCAAAGTTTTGCCCAATCACACTGACATTGTATAAATCCTTCAGTTTCGTTAGGGCCAACTTTTACCCTTATGGAAGTGTCTGGTAGGTCAAAGAGTGGAGTCCAAAAGAAGGTGTCTTTTCTCCTCACGGTGCTTTAAACCTCTACGGTCTACGCCTCGGATTGGTTTGAAGTTTTGTCCTGGCCTTGAACAAGTGATCGGTTGTCCTATCCTTGGCTCGACCTTTGTTTGGTCAAGTCGTTCCAGTTTCCTTAATGGTTTAGGCTTTTGGGCAAGGTTCCTCTTGTCCGTCACCGTAAGCTATCTTCTGTTCTTTCCGCCTTTTTGGCATAGCATGTTAGTTAGCCAAATCTCTGCAACGAGGAAGATGTGTGTTGTCATGTTTCCCTCATCCCTACTTCTACTCTAGAATCTCAGGACGAGATTCCTGTAAGGGGGGTAGAATTGTAACAGCCCTAGATTAGTACCCTAAAATAGGGGCCAAATTTTCACTTTTTGATTGGCATTGCATCATGGCATCCATTTAAATTGCTTAATTTTGAATAAAGCAACAATTGTAAAACAACAAAAAGGGGAGCAAAGCCCTTCCCAAATTTCCACCCCAAACACAATACTCTTTTTGGTAAAACCAATTATTCTTGAGTCTCCAAATTGTTAAGGAAACTCAAGGATATATTTTCTTTCTAAATAGTTGCCAAAGGCTAATTTATTAACAAGCAACTAAATAAATCGAGAATTCAATTTGGTTTATTACAAACTCTAATTTTTGGAACCAAGTTAAGTTTTCCAAAATTTCAAAATAAAATCATGGGGAGCTTCGATATGATTGTGAGAGTCTCCATGAATATTTTCACTATTTTTGGAATTGTTTAAGTGATCCAAATAATTCTATTTTGGGGAATTACCAAAAATGGCTATACTAAACCCTATGAACAAAGGTTGCTCAAAACAATTTAGTTTGCTACCCAAATTTTGTGGAGCTTACCCATGACATAGGGAGCCCACATGAATTTTTCCATAATTTCTGAAAATGTTTAAATGGCTCTTTTAAATAGCTCAAACCTGCTGTTATGCAAAAATCAGAAAAGAGAATGGAAAAAGATCAAATGTCTGACAGTGGCCCCCACTGTCAGTCCCTCTCTTTCCCCCTTCTTCACTGTGGCGCCAGGGAGGCCGCTGGCGCCATGCCGACGACGCACGCCTGCCCCCCTGCTCGACCTGCTGCCCTGAGGTGGTCAAGGAGGACCCCCACCTGCCTCCTTGCTCTTGTCTCTCCCCCTCCACACCTGCTCCCTTTCTTCCTCGCTCTGAAAGCTAGATCGAGCCGACGCTGTCACCGCCGTCTCTGTGGTCGCCGTCGATCCTTGCCGATGGAGCTCAAGACGATGCCGCCTCCATGTTCCCCTCGTCACGGGCTACCCCTGCCCCACGGAATCGAGCCAAGGCACCACGAAATCGAGCCTGCGTCTCGGTCTTCTTCGCAGCCAACCGAGCCGCCGAGGACCGCGCCGCCGCCACCGACCGTCTCCGGCCTCCCCACGCCCTAGCAGGATGTCCTGGAGCCCTGCCGCGCCGTCCTCTACCTCCTCAACGAGCGAATCGTGCTGGGACTCCCTCTGTGATGAGTTTCGAGCTCGGTCACCTCGCCGCCGTCCGCCGCTGTGAGCGCCCGGTATCGCCGCCGCCCGTCTTCCCCGTGCCCCTCCGTCCGCATCACCGTCCCCGGGGTGAGCCCCTCGACCGTTTGGTCACCTCCTCCCCTCCCCTCTCTCCCTCCAGCGTCGCCTCCGCTCGCCGCCGTGCCGCGGTCACTGCTGTGACTCGCGCCGGTCGTGGCGTTGACGGCCAAGCACGCGTGGTCGACCGGCCTAACGCCCGGCCTGGGCCGACCGTGAGGCCGGCTCCCTCGGGCCACAGCCCGGCCTGGCTCCGGACTGGGCCGGCTCTGAGGCCGGCCTCCTCTGGCACTAGCCCGGCTACAACCGGCCTGGCCGACCAGTGGGCCGGCCTGCACAGTAAAGCAGAATATGTTTAAATTGAATTAAATCAATAACTTTTCAAATGTTGCTCCAAATTTGGCGAATCAAATACCGTTTTGATCAGGAAAACAAACCCTACAATATGAAATCATGTGACATTATTTTGAACCCATATTTTGCTGTTTATTTTAAGATTCCTAAAATGGGCTAAATAATACCGATTTTGAGAAATTCATAAGTTATTAAATATTGATCCAAAAATTATGAATAAATATCAAAGTGATCAACATGTCAAATGCTATCCAATTGTGCACTTATCACATCATGATCACAAATCTTTATTTGATGTTACTCATAATTCGATCAAATGAATTAAATTCAAATAATCATTAATTTGCTATTTATTCATCGGTGCTCCGAAATTTACAAATAAAGTACCAAATGATCGGAATAACGAACTCTAACCATTCATGTCCTGTCATGCATAATGAGCCACTTCTCTAATACTTTAATAATTTATGACAATTTTTGGTCATTAAGAAAAATATGGAGTCGTGTCCAAATAATTGCACTAATTATTTGGAACTCCATTTAATTTGTTAATTAAATTAAATGATAATATCTTTGCATCAATTGGACATGTCATCATGTGTTTGAGCATTGCACCTTGTGTTCTTGTGATTTATGTGTTCCTCGTTTTCCTTTTGGGTATCGATAGATTTCGGAGTCGAGGGTCTCTCTACTTACCCCGACGAGCAGTACTTCACGACCGGGCAGCAAGGCAAGAGATAACCTAACCTTCTTGGCATCTAGCATCCTATGTTTTTATAAACTTATTTTATCCACCATATTATTTGCATGCGATTCAAATGTCTCTTTCGGTCAAAATATAGAGAATCCTATGGTTGCATGTTTTTCCCGAGCCAATCACATGTATCCCTACCCATGAACCCTAGTGTTGATGTGTTGGCTGGATACAAATATAATTGTTGGTTATATGCTTAGCCATGCTTAGAACTGCTTAGTTGAGATACTAGTTATGTCCGTTATTGAATTCCATAATTATTGATGCTGATGGAATGATTCGGGCATGGTGGATAATTGTGATGCTTAATTAAATGCTAAGATGGCTTGGGTGAGTTGCCATCGGGGATGGTGTTTTATCTCACTCTAGCCCCTAGGTGCGA